>JACCGJ010005220.1:0-28394 GCA_013407085.1 Atriophallophorus winterbourni | reverse complement strand
GAATTTGTAGCTATAGATAGTTAGTTAGATAGATAGATAGATAGATAGATAGATAGATAGATAGATAGATAGATAGATAGATAGATAGATAGATAGAGAGATAGATAGATAGATAGATAGATAGATAGATAGATCAGTGAAAAAGCGTCATTATAGAAATTAGAACTATTATATTTTTATTGATTTAATTTATTGGTTTATTCAACTAGTTCTGAAACTTTTGTGTAAACCAAGGCTGTCTTTTTCCTCTATTTCCAATCAGGTGTTGTCTGTCTACCCTAATTATCCGAAGATTCGGAAGGATATACTGGATAAGGCTCGATTGTGTCTGCGCACCTAAGGTTGCTTCATTTTTCTGTTTTCGAAACCCGATAATTTTTGTTAACCTGTTGCGCATTTAGTGTTTAAAAAATTCGCTGTTTCGACATTTTCTTGAAAAAATGTTTTGTATTTTTCGGGTTTTATATCGCTTATGGTGGTTAACATCTAATATGAAACAGGCTGTGTAAGGTTCTTCAATTTCAATTGAATCCTAAAAATGAATTATTGACTTTGTAATCGAAAAATAGATGAGTATAATTTACCCAACAAAACCCGAAATAATTTTGTACCGAATAACCATTTTCTAGAGAATTTTTCCTTAAGCACCATCAAATTTCCCTTCGTTGGGGTTATAAGATTGAGTTTGTAGACATCGAACCAAAGTTTGCCATTATAATGGTTCGCTGCTCAGACACCTTGCACCTTTCATTTCCATCCATTTTGTTGGAGAATTATTTGTGAAACTAACGTGTTTCTTGATCTATGTATTGCGTATGACAGGTGGAAATAGAGGTAACAAGATCAGCTAGAAAAACGAAAACACTCGGGTGACATTTTGGTTTACGTGTTACAGAAATAACGATCAATACATGATGAAACGATTTTGCGTTAATAATTTCATAACGTATTAAGATCGGATCTCATAGCTCGATTGATAATACGATGGCTAGAAAAGAGTACACAAGATTTTCCTCGCCTCAGTGTGGATGTCGCCCATTACAGTAGAGGTCGACTATGAAGCGATATCTCAATCTAATGCCATAAATTTATTTTGGCTAAATCAAAGCCGATGGGCAGACGAATGTTTCGTTTCGAGAATCCTTCCGATTAGTATATCCACAAGGTATTTGAATGGTAACCTTGATTGAATATTTCTGTTTAATTGTGCCAATCAGTTGTTGCGCGTAGTTGGATGTTGCGAGATCCGACTGCCGGATGAACATTATCATCAAACTTAGCGCACAATTAGATTGGATAAACGTTGAAAATATGCAACTAGTATTTGTTAAATCTAGAAAATGGACTGCTGATTGTTGGTTCATACTGAATTTCATTATAAATGAATTAATTCTTATATTAGAATATAACAAAACATGGAAGCTTTACTTGTAGAAATTAAGTAACAATCATTTTTAATGGCTATGTTTGTTTTATCCGTGAAACTAATCGCTCGCTTCCAGCTATTGACACCAGGTTCATGCTTTTGACAGACCGCCATATGTTTTAAAGACCGAAACATTTACACCGTTATACTCAGGATGATGTGAATCGCATGACGATAAATGCGTTCTTGTAAATTCGATAGTCAAGTAGTGACGGATTAAAGAGTCAATCAAAACAATCGTTTTGACACTCTTTTATAGCACATGCAATACGCGACCGTTTTCGTGCCGTTTGCACTCACCAGCTACGGACAGTAATATTGAATTCGTCGCGATTTAAATGGAATACTTGTACAGAAATTTCAGAAAAAACTATATTGCAGCGTTTAGCATTGATAATTTAAATTTAAATCATTACACCGTATTCTTCGTCATTGTGCAATGGCTTATCTCGCGATGGTATGTTTTCATCCCTTGGACGGAGATTATGGTAAATTATAGGCTATTCCGACGTCCGAGGTCACAATTGTATTCTGAATATCCAAGACTCTAACTATTTGTGTCTGTTTTGTAAGAATACACTCCCTGTAGATTTTGTGATCACACAAGCTAATCTATATATAAATTATATCTTGGTTCCCAAGGTTGTCACAGCCGGGGTGGTGGTGGGGATAAGCTCCCGCTACCTAAAAAATGCTCCCATACGGCGCCTCTGACAACCGAAGCCCAACTCCTGATATGCTCGTGGCAGAACTGCTTCTACTGGCAGGAGAAGGGGCGAAGGCGGGTGACTGGCGCCTCAAAACCAGTTCGCTTCGGGTAGATGGAGCTCGTCAGTCTGGGAGGGCAGTCCACCTAGGGGATGGAAACCCTGAGTCTAAACCTCCGCTTCCTGCGGATTACACAATCACAATAATCCGCCGAGGACAGTCCCAAGCCCGTCTGTAAAAGGAGGAGGGTTAGACGCCGGGTCAGCAACCCCACTCTGTAAAAACCTCAAACCGCTACTGAAACCAAAGCAACATGTCATAGCAAAGTAACATCTCCATGCTTGAATCGAGAAGAAACCTCATCTGAGGTAAAAATGAAGCAGACTGGTGAAAGCCCACCGGAAGCCAGTCAGCAGATGAATCTTCTGTCGATGAAAGCCACAACAAAGATTGCCACATGGAACGTCCGTACGATGTATGAGACCGGAAAGGCTGCGCAGGTCGCGAAAGAAATGCAAAAGTATGGCATACAACTGCTGGGAATATGTGAAAGCAGATGGAATGGTTTTGACATCCGGGGAACGGATTATTTACTCAGGTCATGAAGATGAGAACCATAGTCATTCGGAAAGCGTCGCCATTATGTTATCCCCAATAGCTGCGGGCGCTCTCATTGGATGGGAACCCTTTGACTCACGGATAATCACAGCCAGATTCAACTCCAAGGGGATAAATGTGACGGTAATTCAATGTTATGCGCCCACAAACAATCCTAGCCTTGAGTCGAAAGAAGAATTTTACGTGCGTCTGCAGTCTGTCCTAGACAAGACACCCAAGAGAGATATCAAGATTTTGATGGGTGACATGAACGCGAAATTGGGTCCAGACAACACAGGGAGAGAATCTGTGATGGGTACGCATGCCCTAGGTGAAATGAATGAGAACGGTGAACGTTTCGCAGATTTTTGCGCGCTCAACGATCTGGTCATCGGAGGCAGCATCTTTCAACACCGAAACATCCACAAGGCCACCTGGACATCACCTGATGGTGTTACTGCCAATCAAATCGATCACCTATCGATTTCACGAAAATGGAGACATAGTCTCCTTGATACACGAGGTGCGGATGTTGCTTCTGACCACTACCTTCTAATGGCCAAAATTAAAATCAATTTGAGAGCTTTCAACGAAACCGGCAGTCGGTCTAGTGTAAAGTATCACACACAGTTACGTGCTTTTGGTCACCATAAAATTCGCCATTACATCTAAGCGTAATGACTTGCATCTTTTGTTCCATCGGGTTTGGCATCTCGGTAAGTTTACTCTACTCGCAAGAAAAATTGAAGCCTTAATCGGTAGTAATATCATACCGAGTTCAAAAATCCCAACAACAGAGATAAAATGTCATGTCAAATTTTAATGATCCAACTTGTTTATATTTAACTAAATTGCTGGGTAATGCTAATGGTATAAGAAAAATTTCCACTGAATCGCTGTATTAAAATTTCAAACTAGACATTAGAGGTTTAAACTAGTTATCTTTGAATTACTGCGTGTTGCTATTGCATTTTTTCAAGAAAAATGTCACCTAGAAGCATGCCTATTTCAATTCAAGGTTTTTGTTGTTTTTGGCCTCCGTCGGTCGATGTCGACCATGGATGTAAATCACATCACATGTATTTCATGTTTTGCAGCTTTTTGAATGACTAAACTGTCCGATTCGGGAGGAACAATCTCTCCCGCAGCGCTTGCAATGATAGTCAGAACTTTTTGTTGTTGCACTGCATCAGTTGCACGCCGGCGGCGTGATCTGCGTTCAGCAGCCAGGAGCTGTATTTGCTCCTCCCCGGCTTGCAGTCGACGCTTTACACAATGACTCAAAGTGAGCGGTCAAGAGCAAGTTCTTCCCAGCTTGCGGGGTCAATGTCAAGAGCTTTCATATCTCTTTTGCAAACATTTTTGTACCGCAAGTGCGGTCTGCCCAATGGTCGACTTCCTAATTGCAACTCACCGTAGAGTAGATCTTTCGGAATACGACCATTTTCCATTCTATAGACATGACCAAGCCACGCAGGCGGCGCTGACGTAATAGGGTGAACATGCTCTGTAGACCAGCTTTTGAAAGCACTTCAGCGTTAGTCACTCTGTCCATCCACGATATGTTCAAGATACGACGGATGCTTCGTAGATGGAAAGCATTCAGCTTCCGTTCGTGTCTTGCGTGGGTGGTCCAGGTTTCACTGCCGTACAGTAAAGCGTTCAGTACGCACGCGCTGTACACCATCATTTTCGTCTTTACAGTCAGCTTGCGGTTACCCAAACACGAGAGTTCAAACGGGACAGAATGACAGCTGCTCTGCCAATCCGCTTATCAATCTCCGTGTCTAGCGAGAGGTTATCCGCAATGGTTGAACCAAGGTATGTGAACTGATGTACTGATTCAAGCTGACAGTTTCCAACAGTTATGATGGGAGGCGATAGAGTCCCTTGGGCAAGGACTTTGGTCTTGCTCATGCTGATTGTTAGACCAAAGTCTTTGCATGCCGACGAAAAACAGTCCATTAGCGACTGTAGGTTCTCTTGGGAGTGAGCAATAAATGGTGCATCGTCGGCAAACAGCAGGTCACGGATTAGCACATTTCGTGCCTTGGTTTGTGCTCTCAACCGGTTTAGTTTGAAAAGCTTGCCATCACTTCGCGTGCGTAGGTAAATACCTTCTGTTCTCGTCCTGAAAGCGTGCTTCAGAAGCAGAGCAAAGAAAATGCCGAACAGCGTGGGAGCAAGAACACACCCTTGTTTGACACCTCGGCGAATTTCAAAGGCTTCTGAGCTGAAACCGTTAAAATGGACTGAGCCCTTCATGCCTGAGTGGAACGAAATAACGAGCTTTAGCAGTCTTGGGGGCAGCCTATCAAATCAAGCATTTTGAAGAGACCCTCCCTGCTGACGTAGTCGAATGCCTTCGTTAAATCAATAAAAACAGCGTATAATGGCATACGCTGTTCCCGAAACTTTTCTTGAAGTTGTCTCAGGGAGAAGATCATGTCAACGGTTGATCTTCCCTTGCGGAAGCCACATTGAGATTCGGAGTAAATTCTATCAGCTAAAACTTGCAGCCGGATCTGTAAGACTTTAGCAAACAATTTGCCTACAACATTCAGAAGGGAGATTCCTCTGTAATTGTTGCAGTCGCCTCTATCTCCTTTATTCTTGAATAGCGTGATGATCTTTGTGTCTCGCATCTCTTGTGGGACACACTCCTCCTGCCAGCACTGAAGAAGCAAATGGTGAAGCGGTTGTAATAATGCTGCTCTACCGCATTTGATGAGCTCAGGTGGAATTCCGTCGTCACCAGGGGCCTTCCCATTCGCTAAGCGGTCGATTGCTCTATTGAGCTCATCAAGAGTAGGGGGAGTATCTAGATATTCAATAGTCGGCAACCGCTCGACATTTTCAAATACATGTGGTAAAACCGTACTGTCCCTAGAGTAGAGAGAGGAGAAGTGCTCTACCCATCTTTCCATCTGCTGAGTTTTGTCCACAATCGGGTCACCAGATACAGACTTAATGGGAGCCATTTTATGTTTGTTTGGACCAATGGCTCTCTTGATCCCATCATACATGCCGTGAAAATTTCCAGTATCCGCAGCTTTTTGGATACTAAGGCTAATTTCTGTCCAGTAGTCATTTGCACATCGCCTTGCAGTCTGTTGGACCTTATTTCTGGCTGCTCTTAAAAGTCGTAAGTTTTCATCTGTTGGCATACCTTTGAACCTCAAAAATGCTGACCGTTTCTCATCCAACACAGCAGTCATCTCAGAAGCTTTTGCTTCGAACCAGTCGCTCGTTCGAGCTTTCTTCGGACCGAAAGTGGAAAGTGCGACTCGGCATATGCAGCTCTTAATCGATTCCCAGTTTTCTGAAGCCGATTCAAGTGGGGCTGTCTTGCTGAACTCGTCTGTGAAGGCTTTTTGCAAATCGCGCAGCTAGATTAGTTTCGCACATGTGGGTAACGTCAATCCTAGGCTTACCAGTCAGTTTGGTGTGGTGAAATCTCGTGTCGGAAAGCTTCAGTTTTGCACAGACCAGTGAATGATCAGTGTCACAGTCTGCGCTTTGATATGATCTGGTGAGAAGTACGCTTCCTATATTAGTGCGCCTAACAAGAATAAGATCAAGCTGGTGCCAGTGCTTAGAGCGAGGATGTTTCCAAGAGACCTTATGCTGTGGTTTATACTGTGGTTGTTAATGATTTAAAAAGCACCAAGCTTAACAGTAACCATAGGATGGCAAAATTGAAATACAAGCTGGTGGAGTGAGCAACGGTAGAAGGTAAACTGTTCCAAATAAAACAGAGACGGACAGAAAAAGGTACCTACTACAGTTTAAGAAGCGCTCTGAACAGTACAACCGGCAAGTGCCAACGCGGTTTATGTTCGAAAACAGTGCTTCAACTTTTGGATTAGAAATGGTTCATTGGATTGTTAACAACGAGTTATTTAAACATATTAAAGTTTAATCGGGAATCCACATCCGAACGTTAGAAAATTTAAAATCATTCTATTCCGAGTGTACTGGAAGTTCCCATGAGAATTCAAGCAGAATGTGGTATTTCGATTGGCTTTATGTTAGAATACTGGACGCGAGTATAAATAAGCGTCCTAATAGCTACTCATTGATCTTTAGTTAAATATTATGACACCTCAAATTCGTTCAAACATGAAGATGCAACAGTGGGAGGAATAGGTCAGCTCAATCAGAGCCAGCTTAGCTTTCCCATCGTGAAGTATATGATGTTGTTGACCCAGGATTATAGAACAGTCATACACGTTTTCATTCTAGAATTGTATCACCCTTAGAGCCAAGAATTGCAACGTTGATCACGTTTACTCAGAATCACCCAGAATTCTATAACATAATAAAGATAATTATACAAACAACAAAGTGATGTGTTGCTCACATCCCCCGAAATTACACTACACTACCGGTTTCTGGCTGTTTGCCGTCATCAGATGGAGACAGTAAGATTAGGTTCAGTGAGCCTTGAAACAGTGGATAAATGGTAAACAAGTGTATACTTGAATGCCACTGTTGCATAGGGTTCGTAGAACGAACCACTATGTTCAAACACAGAATCACAATGTGATTCGTGGTCAAGCACTCAAGGCGCTTAAGGATGACCAAAGTGATGTGTTGCTCACGTCCCTCGAAATTACACTCCACTACCGGTTTCTGGCTGTTTGCCGTCACCAGGTGGAGTCCCGCAAGGATCTGTGTTATGCCCGCTCCTCTTTCTGTTGTACACAGACGATTTACCCCCCCCCATATCTTCTAAAATGGTCCTGATCGCGGATGATACGAAAATTTGGACGCTGATTAGCTCTGCACAGGATTTTGAGAAACTGCAAATGGATTTGAACAGCGTGTCGAATTGGGCGGCCATGAATGACATGTCATTGAACATACAGAAATGTAAGATGCTCCATTTTGGCAAGAATGTTACTTGGACATATCGATTAGGAACTGAAAACTTAGCATGAAGCTCTTTAGAAAAAGATCTTGGAGTGTGGATTAGCGGTAACTTGAAGAGTGCACTGCCCAAATATATATCGACGGCCAACAGATTGTTAGGTATCTTTCGAAGAATATTAGGAAGATTCTCTCTGGTAACGTTACCAAGGATAATGAATGTCTACCTTCGCCCTACGATAGAGTATGCCGTAGAGGTCTGGGCTCCTCGGCTGCGAAAAGATATTGCTCTCTTCGATAAAATCTATCATAGAGCAACAAAGTTAGTGATGGGTCTTCGCAATGTTCCGTATACCGAAAGACTGCGACGTCTGGGTCTATGTGACTTTACCCAAAGAAGGATACGTCGCGATCTGACCTATAGAATTGTGTCTACCGAAGGACATCCACTAAAACACTTGCTTGATGTATGTGATGGAAAATTGACACGCGGACACACCTTATCCCTTTATTTTCCAAGTTCCCGTATTGATTTTTAAATTGGACTTGCACTTGCAAACGAACATCATTCGTGAGCCTTACATTTGATATTCTCTATTGCTTTTATACAATTGTAATTTTTAATTTTTTATACCGTAAACCTGTGGTGCTGTAAAGTATCAACTTTTTTAATCATAAATACTTGAATCCTTGAATCATAGGTTCAGTGAGCCTTGAAACAGTGGATAAATGGTAAACAAGGTTATACTTGAATGCCACTGTTGCGTAGGGTTCGTACAACGAACCAACGCAGAATCACAAAGTGATTCGTGGTCAAGCAATCAAGGTGCTTATGGATGACCAAAGTGATGTGTTGCTCACATCCCCCAAAATTCTGTGTTTGAACATCGTGGTTCGTTGTACGAACCCTATTCAACAGTGGCATTCAAGTATACACTTGTATACAAACAACAGTTATTCAATCCAGACAAATATGCTAAATGCAAATCAACTAATCACAATTTAAGCCGGTGCACATTGTCACTATGAGTTGATTCGTCAGGTGATTTCGTGTCATTGGTTTCTTTGGAGCGCTCACCAATTTGGGATCGTTTAACAAATCACATATCGAATCACATATCGTTCAATAGCTGTTGCTGTTCTCTAGATCTCCAACATATTTATCGTACACAAAAGCCCAATGATGAGTAAAGTAGAACGATTGCGAATTATTGCGCATGTGTATGCTCGTTTTCCATTGACCGCTGATGTAATTAATTCAGGTTTCCTTACAAGAAAGTCAATCCTAATGCAGTTCTTCACGTATTCGAGCAGAATTGTTCATACACACAATATAATCGGTATGAAAATGCGTAGATTGATATATGAAGTCGTGATCACGCGAAACTGGCGTAAGTGGATTATTTTTTTGATAAAATATTCGTATTGCTCCTCTTTTTATCACACACTAACATCATGTTAGTTTGTTCTTACGTGTACGCATCGGGTTTGGACGGTGCCTGCAGTGTTTCCAGGCTTATGAACCCGGATGTAACCGGAAACAGTGCTTGAACTCTAAACCTAGTTCAGGATTTTATTGTTTTGTTTTCTAAGTGTAGTCGAGGTCAACCAATCCACCCGCTGACAAAACTCAACGGCATGCACTACGGAATCGAGCTCACCAACCTTGCTGCAGTACAATATTCAAGATTTAAAAAATGCAAATAGCTATACAATACAATTTGATATACATACGAAATCACGGAAATCGTACTTTTATGTTTTCGTCCACGTCGTTCGAAGGAGGAATAAAAGTAATTCCAAGTATGTCATGGAATGGGCAAATGCCGTTTGTTTGAATCACATTTATTCGGTGAGGACAAAATATTTGCTGATAAGCTGTTCCACAGAAAGCATACACTGGTCAGATTGTGACCGCGGGTCCGGAGACTAAAGAACAATTTTAAAGCGGTGTCTGAGTGGGTGGGACACCTTACGTATTATTCGGTATGTCATCATTAGTTCACCTCGGACGCACTCGCGCTCAAGAGTACACAATCCGAGTCTAGTCAGTCGCTGCTCAAATGGTAGATTCTACAATCCGGTAACCATTTTAGTTGCCTTTTGATAAACCCTTTCGAGTGGCGAGATGTCTTTTACCATCCATGGTGTCCAAGCTTCCGTGGTATAGTCCTCGATTGGGTGTATGCATGTATTGAGTACCTTTGTCAATGAGTGAGATGGGAAGCGTCCATTAATTTGTCTGATTAAGCCAAGTAAGCTGCGTGAACGCTTATAGACAGTTTCGCACTGCATACTGTTGTTTGAAATTTCCGCACAACGATATACTGAGATCTTTCTCGAATATACTCCACTCAAGAATGTGATTGCCAAGTACGTGTAAGATCAGGAAGAGTCTTCCAACTTGCGAAAATCGAATGGTAGCTTGTTCTGAATGGATCACTGGTGCAGATTATTTAAGTCTGCTTGTAAAAAAGGAGATCCTCGACAGACTTGACCTTCATCCAAATGTTTACATAATCGACGAGAAGAACAAGTTTATAACGTACTCGTTGCGGTAGAACAGTATTCAAGAGCCATGATTCAAAAATTTATGGTCACAAAAAGCACAGCTTCACAACTATCATATCATACTAAATATTCGTTCACGAAAAAGGAATAAAAAATAATTATTTAATATCAAGTGTAGTCCAGTTGAATACTTACCGTGAGTCAATACGCAGGTGTCGTTAAATAGTTATGCCACAAATAAGTGTCCAAATTTCGAATGAAAGTTTCAACGCTGCGAGCAATGACAATAGTTTCGAAGAGGGCATTCCAAAGGAAACAGACACGTGCAGCGACAGGTGATACGGAATGAAGAATTTGTAGTGTCGCTAAGTGTATGTATGTGGTGACTCACGGAATTTGAATAAATATTTTACAGGATGATGTGGGGTATTTAATATTTAGTATGTTAGTATCGCATCACTCCGAACGCTTCTTTGAAGGGAAGTGGGGAGTCTCAGTTTTTGCAATCGTTCTTCATACGTTAGTTTCCGGAAACCAATAACGAATTTGGTTGCACGATAGTATATTTTATCAACCAATAGTACATCCTTTTTAACCACGGAGTTCAAGCTTGCGATACATGCTCCATTGTTGAAATCAAGTAGGCTTCCATGATGGTGGGCAACGTTCCATGCGAGAAGTTTCTGGAAATCCGTCGCAGCATACCTAGAAGATTGGAAGCACTCTTATAAATGACGCCACAATGCAGGGTGTTATTTAGGCTGCAGCATGTCTAGACTCCAAGATCCCTTTCTGACTTGGTTCAGCTCAAACTCGTCTTTCCAAATTGATATTGGGACTGGAATGGCTTACAAATTTGCAACACCTTGCATGATAGACCGAGCAAGGTGTTTGAAAATATTTAAAAATGATCATGAATCCCTAACTGAGTCTACGGAACGGATACTTCCGTTCTTGGACTGTCTCGCACAAAAATACATCGGCAAGATAAGACCAACTGTATATAGTAAGCCAATCGACACAGATGCGATTTTGAGATACACATCTGCGCATCCTGAACATTATTTAAGTCCATAACGCAATCGCTGTTCTGAAAGGTAGAACACCTCTGCAACGATGTTGCCGATAAGAAATGCGCTCTTTAAGAAATTAGTCGTCGACTTGCAGATCTTGTTTACTCCAACAGTTTAACTAAGCGCCAATTGAACCGAGTTAAACATCCGCGACCGAAAAGGGAAAACGTTTGGTGAGTTACGGTTACTCTACCGTATGCCAAAAGCGCCTTCGGAGGAATAAGTAAAATCTGGTATATCGCAGGTATTAGAGTAACATATAAATATAAATAAATTATTCTATAATATATATAGATATATATATCTAATCTATATATATATATAATAATATATAAATAATAAATTAGTATTATATCTAATGCATCTTAAAGATGAGACTTCTTTAGGTTGTGTAACCAACTGTATCTACAAAATAAAATGCAAGGTTTGCCCAGGTATTTACACCGGGCAAACGTCTAAAGAACTTTGCACTAGGGTAAACGGACACAGAAAACGAATAGAAAAGCAACCCCACAATTCGAGTGAATATTAATCAATGATTAATCATTAATTAATTCAGCCCCAGTTGATCACGTTCTAGACACAGGTAACAGCGTGAATCTTGATAACCTAGTGGTGATAAGACGGGTTCTGAATAATTATAGGGAAAAACTTCACGCCGAGGCAGTTGAAATAACATAGACTTGTGTGGATGCGGTGAACAAGTTAGATGGGGTGGATATCTCTACATTCTGGCATTCTTCTCTGAAGTGGGTGAGGGTTGACGTGCAAAACCCCTAATCTGCCCACAAATTAAGTAAGCAATCGATCAGTGAATGTTGTTCGAACTTGCACACAAAATAAACAATTAAAGGATTAACTCGACATGTGGAGTGTCTGATCAATTGTCCTGATCACACCTGTCTATCTTAGGTAACTTAGGATTGGTCGAGAAAATGTCATTTAAACCTGAATCCTGATCTTTCTGACGCTTTGTTTGACGAAGCTTCTGTGTCAGAAGCGAAATGTTAATAAAAGTGATCTAACCGATTCATTGCAACGGAACTTTGTAGGACACCGCTGGTGGCTTTAAGAGTTCGGGAAATTTTGCCATCTATTTTGATTTTCACTTTGCGTTCAGACATGTAAATCGTGAAACAACAGAGTAGCTTTCTTTTGACACCAACATCCTGCAGCCTATGATGCAGTAAATAGTGTTAAACACGGTCGAAGTTTTTTGATATATCTAAGTAACAGGCATTACGCAACTCCCTACGTCTAATGCTTGCGTCCAATCGTTTAAGGTCGTGAGCAAGTTAGTCAGTCATGAGTATGTTTATCTAAATCCATGATGTGCCCAAGCAAGAATTTCATGTCTCACGAGGTGCTTGATAACACTTTCACATATCAAGCGTTCCAGTACTTTAGAGGCCAGTGAAAGGAGCGGCACCGGGTGGTAATTGGCCAGATCCACACAAGTGCCTCTTTTATACATTAATGCAATCACTCCGGTTTTCCAGAGCACCAGGTGGATCGTTTTCATAGCAAATCAGTTTAAATGGCAAAACCCGGTTTTTATACAGGCATTAATTTCACTGGGCATACATATCATGCTCTGTCAATTCATGCGATCAGTGGATAATATACCTATTCTGGCTTTCGGTAGGTTCTCCTACTGTGTGGCATAGCTGCTGCTTCAAAAACAATGCATTATCTAACAACAACTTTAAATGACCAGTTCCAAATTACTGTCGGACAGCGATGGCAAACTAGTCTTTTTTCAATAATTTCTGCAGAAACTTGTATAGCTATCTACATTACTGCATGTGGTAAGATAATGCTCTACTGAAGACAAACATTTAAAGCCGAAAATTAGCAGTATCGTAAAGGTTCCACTAGTTGTTTCTATTCATGTATGAGAATATTGGCCTGGATTGGAAGATAGTTTTGTTAGGCAATGTTTGACTTTGGAATCGCTGTACTGTGGGAGTAATACCGCGAACCACGATGTCCTGATACAGAATCACAGATTAGATTAATTTAAAGCGGAAATAGGTTTTTGAATTATCATTGTTTCCTTTTTCTCATTGTATATGCATTTACATTCTACTACTAGGTTGCTCTCATCAGATGGAGAGAGTAAGGTTAGATTCGGTGAGTTTCAAACCAGTGGATGAGTGGTACAAAAAGATTGACTTCACACGGCGAACCATGGCGTTGCGATCAACACACCAAATTGGATCGTTATGAACACCTTGACCCCTGTGACCCAAAATCACTCTGTGATTCGTTACCAAACAAAGCGTTTCACAAAATCGATCATCATTTACCAATTAATCAATGTTTCAAGAACCCAAGAACCTGAGATTACTGCCTGAAACCGATGAGGGTAAATAGACCGTTATCAACGGTAGAGTGTATGTTCGGGATAGCGAGCAGAAAACGCAACTTTGATCATCCGTTTCATTGCAATACTCTACAGTAATTTCAGTCTTGGATTGGAACTGTACTATACACTAATCTGAAAGAAAATAACCATTGAACTGTATGAAAATGACATTGGTACCCATTATGTGCTCACTAAAGCTAAAATGGAGCACATGTGTGTGACATTCTATATCGGTATGCCATTTTCGACGTAACATTTTTAAAATCACGATAATACTATTTCTTATATTTCACTCTTAGTAAAGCTTTTCTAAACATTATTATATAGTTGCGTGGAAATGTGTGCATTTTGTTTTACACTAAACCATAATTTTTTTTAACAATGATCTGATTTACCAAATGCTTCAATAATCGATGACGCATCTTTTCCCAATGAAAAATGAGTAAAATCCTATTTCAATTAGTTTAGTTTATCATACCTTAACAGATTTTTCTGCTAATTTTATCATGACCCAAAATCATTATTTCGTTTAAGATTGATATCTTGGATCTCTATTGATTGATTTCTTGATCCGCATGCGACAACTAACTTGATTGCGGTTTCCGAATCCTCATCTATGTTGTATTCCTCCAGAGATTGGCCTGTAGTACATTCCAGCCGACGAAATTCTAGCATAATATTATGAACCAACGTGTGTTCGTGGCATTTTTGTGTTTGTATGTTGTCGGTATGTTGCTTTACATGCAGACATTGACGCCCGGTTGGCAGTTGGCACGTCCACTGTGCAAGTGCAAGATTTCCGTAGATGACTGAGCGAGTGACCGGTAGAAATCCTCTTCACCTGCGTCAACCAGCACAGACAGAACAAAAGCACACAATGTTCTGCTTCAAGTTCTATTTGGGACAAATCGCCCACGCTTTCGTGCGTGTGTGAGTGCAGGCGTGTGTCGAACGATGTGCAGCTTGCACTTCGTCGTGTACGGGCATCTACGAACCCGATATGGTGTCACGTTTTTTTCCGAATGAATAGTTTGTACCGGGACAGATTCACTTTGGGATCCGGCTAGCCTGTTTCGCTTTGTCCGATCGACTTGCGTACAAAAAGCTACGTGGCGTGGTTCAGCACGTAAAGAGCTGAATTTGTTCCAGTTGCGTACAGTGCATTATTTGCGCCTGGAGCGTTGGCTTTTGGTTGCTACTAAAATCCCACAAAATCTTTCTTTTGGATTGTAGTCAATACAACCTTTGTTTCGTGTCACCGTTACCGATCAATACAAGTCAAACGTCGTTGCAGCAACTGTGGCAATTTTGTGGGATATTTCGATCTGCTGAGTGCTGTTCAGTAAAGAGCACAAACCCTGATGTTGATAGCGTGGTTGACGATCTCATCGAAAGTGTTACCTCATTAGCCGAAAATGTCCAGAGGTGAGTAACTCGAATTTATTTTTGTAAATTTAACTGATGTCTGCTTTATCGCAGATACACATAAGCTCAACATATCCACAAATGTAATCTAAATTAATAGCAAATCATTTATTCTTCTGAGACAAGCCCACATTATCTGATTATAATTGACGAGATAAGATAAACCCAACTGAAACTCACGACAGTTGTAATTTACAACAATTTATGGCTTCAATAATCCGTTGTTTTTGTAAGTAAGATGAATAAAAGAAAAAAAATATCAAATGGGTATTTGCATGCAATGCCGTGACACACACCACGACCTGTTTCGCGCTGTTTGCACTCAACAGGCAGGAACAGTACGATCAGGATCCGCATGCTTCAAAAAGATCTTATTCTAAAATGTTGAAATTTCTACACTGATCTATGAACGAAATGTGGTTTTTATTATGAATAAACTTAACTAAGCTCTTACATTTTAAATATGAATCTTTGGGAATAAATTGGTGTATTTACCATGTGAAAAATGGAAAATATGTTATTTTGGAAACCATCATGCTGCAGGTTTAGTTCGACTTTTAATATTTACTCTACTATGAATTAGTTGGTAATAAATCTAGTAACTTGGTGATAACGCGTTATAAAACAGAATCTGAAATCCCCTGAGTTAGGTTTAGGTCAAAATCATGTATTCCGTCAATTTTTCAATGATTGAATACTATAAATTTGTATTAATCTACGTTTTCCTTGTCAATAATGGTAGCTAGATGACATGTGATAGAAACACTACCGCTCCGTCCGTTATAATCGCTAAACGTTATCACATTGTGTGATTAGCAAGTTTGCTGCTCCTATTCTACTTTTAATTTCACAATCGGGTTTACTAAGTGCTTGTTTGAGATTTTAGCCATAAATTTGTTTTTATTCATTTAGAGAATTCGTGAAATTTTTTTAAGATTCCAGCAAAGGCTGTTTTGTTGTTGGTTAACCCCCTTTGGAAATGTTCCGTTTTTTAAGAATGAACTACAAATTAATGTTACTGTTTTTAACCTGCCGTGGGAGACATGCATTGAAGACAGATTATGTAACAGATATCACAATTGTGGCATAAATTACAAGCAGCCAATTTGGGCACCTTGAGACACACTTGTACATGAATTTAAGTTCGGATAAGAACATTTCTACAAGCTCTGTGACACACGGCTCTTATCGATTTAGATTTCAAGCGATCCTAATTATGGGAGATATATCTA
The DNA here is from genome assembly GCA_013407085.1 of Atriophallophorus winterbourni. Taxonomy (NCBI): domain Eukaryota; kingdom Metazoa; phylum Platyhelminthes; class Trematoda; order Plagiorchiida; family Microphallidae; genus Atriophallophorus; species Atriophallophorus winterbourni. Next base: position 12,182 of record JACCGJ010005220.1, on the reverse strand, counting down.
TTTGACCGTATAGTTACATATATTTATAAAAAACGTTTGCCTATGCTACATCTAATGATTTTTCGTGTTGCTGTTATCATTGTCTGAAACGAAACGAATAATAGAGCATTCAAGCTAGACAAAGAATGTTAGCGCACATTTATTTGATACCAACCATTTAAAGCAGTTTGGGAATGATGCTTTTCCTATGAAATTTCATGATAATTATATCTCTAATTCATGGTTTAATTGCTTGATTAGTAGGCTCAATTTACACATTATTACAAGAAAAAAGCGAGCTATTTAATGATTTTCAGGAACGACATAGTAACATTGGTTGTGTGCCGGTCCAGTTATTATCGATCACGCAGAGATGCATTAGATGCAGCAAAAAATATACGATCTAGAGCTCATATTACCCGTCTTTGTGAGAATCAAAGATCAATGCACATCCCGCCTATCTGCTGATTCATTGCAAGGTTTTTGCTTCGCTTGTTTTGTTTAGTAGCATCAGGCAGACGATGATTAATTAAGTTGGAAGCTTAAAAGTCGAACGCATGATGTGCTGAATTTTGTGCGATTCTTGATTCTTGATTCTTGATAAGTTAATGGCCCTCCCATAGACCGGAACTGTTTCCAAGGTTAAAATTACAGCTCTACATGTTTGCTACGGAGCAAAGTTGTTAAATCACATCAAAGGATGAAACGAAATGTTGCTAAAAATAATAATAACTATATGATTCCCAAATAATATTTTCTATTCTGCAAGTTCTCTTTGGCAGAAACAAACATTTGAGAATTTCTCGACCAAAATATATTTTTTCACTAAGCTGGAGTTTTCCGTTATGGAAACTAACAGTTATTTGCATGATTTTGCTTTCACTACAATGCTTATATACATTATAAAAGAATAGTTAGAACGGTGCACTTTTGATTTCTAATTGTACTTTAACGGGCCAACTCAGAACTTTATTTTAAAGCGTATTTAGTATTTCATATCAGTGAAACATTTCAGGTTTCGTACTTAACTGATTTTGATTCTTTAATCATGTTTCAAATTGAAGTTGTTTAGGAATTCTTGAGGAATATTTATCCGGTACATTTTGGTTCGATTAATGAAGTGTCAGATGCAACAAAGCAATATTAGATCGATGTTTTGATATGCGTCTAGACGCATCATCAATTTTGAATCCTTTCCAGTCGTTATGTAAATCAATTATCACCGTGTTATTAATTTTACGAGATTTATGATTCCGAACGATATCATTGTATATTTTTGTGACTACTCATCCGTGCCAAGCCCAACGAAATATTTACATAGTTGACATAACGGTCTGTAATGGGAGCGCTGGAATAGTGTTTCGCGCTTATTGAAGTTCATCAGCAGTGCATGTCCTCCGCTTCGAGTGGGACTCAAACCCACGCCCATCACCATTGTAGTCTCAAACATTACGACCTTGGCTACTGTCCTCCGTTTGACCGATCGCAATTAAGCTTTCATGAAACTTTATCCAGATTGGCGAATTTGAGTCGTTTCGTTTGCCCAACCAGTCGTGAAGGAGCCGGCACGGAAAGCATTTATGAAAATGGGATATTTATTCTTCACGGTATATGTATAAGCCTCATGTAAATCCCAGCTGTGTAACATGAAAACAATCATACTAATGTAATGAACATCTATCGTCGACATCGACCGAAGGATGCCAAAACAACAATAACAAAATCCTGGCTTAACTGTTTAAAATTTGATTCGCAAAAATGCTGGCAAAGTAAATCTAGGACCGGTGAAGAAAGGACTAATTGACCCTCCAGTTGGATTATTTCGGTTGATTAGTTCACTTTGGGCATTTATGTACTCAACGATAATTTGACTGATATCCAGACTTGTAAAAGTAAAAACACTTTTACATGTTACATTTATATATTGTCTAATTGCTCCTGAAGCGTGTTATTAACAACCGTATACCAGGTTTGTGCGCAATGACTTTAGGTGTTCATAATCATGGTATTGTTTCATTTAAATTAAGCATATTCGAATTTTACGTCAACTTAGTAGTTAGATTAACATTATTGGCTCTCCAAAATCCGTGTTTGCGTGTATTTTCATCACATTCACAACGACCCGTGTCGTGTAGACTACACTCATCAGGTTTGGTCAGTACGTTCAAAATAGGCAGGGTTCCAAACAATGTAGAAATGGTAAACAAAGTTCGAAACGGTATGGTAATGTTGGATAAGACTGGAAAGACCATCCTGTATGTATTCACTTACAAGGAATTACCTCGGCGCAATCCAATCTCGGGAAATCGAGGCAAATTGAAGGGTGCTGTCGAATCAGTTACGAAACGTCAAATTGAGTCTAGTCATCTCTAGGCCATCCGAGCTTGGCGTAATGCGTTGTTCGCAGTCGAGAAAGAATGCAATTTTTACGTTTCTTAAAACGTGCCGTGTGAAACATTCGTGACGAACGTTTGGCTAACCTGAATTGGTGCATTCACTAAACAGCTGAGTTGAGCACAAAACCGCGTTTCCAGTAATTACTAGTTGGGAATCCGTTACGGTTTTAACATTATCAATGTCTATGGTTCACGCAAGAATGTTGCAACTCGAAGGAATAGCCTTCAAGCATCTACTGCTGAATCACATTTATTGGTACATATCCTGTGTAACGAATTGTATGATGCTTCGAAAACTTATATATCAAACAGATCGTATAATAAAATAAACAGAACAGTATCGACTTTCGTCACAGTATGTTGATATTTACCGTCATATGAGGACCAAGCACACCTGATGAGTGTCAATAGCTAACTTCATGAATTTCACGTACTACTCACTTATAGAATCTGAATTCAACTGACAATTAAGCTTCGAAATTTTTCGTACAGCTTTGAAGGGTAACATAGTTATTCTACCTGGATCTAACTTATCTTTTACTGGGACAATTTTGGGGTTACTTGAGCAGCCTTCAGAACAAACAACGAACCACTATTCAATAACTGTGAGTAACTCGGTAATGTCTTAGCACCGGAATGAGCAGCATAATTCAGAGTTTGTGTCCAAGGATTTGTTGTAGTACAACGATTAGGAGAAACGGCCTGCAATCAGCAGGACCAGGTTCGAATGCCACTGCGGTTTCTGATTTAAAAATGTTTTTATCCACGTAATACCTGAATTTAAATGTATTGCCGACAACAGTTTTGAAATTCTCCACGTATGTCTAGCACCCTTTTTGATTGGTAGAATCACATCACAGGCACAAGAAAATCGCATCAGTAGCCCTATGAACTCCAGCGGCCTGACATATAATAACAAAAAATAAATATCCGATGTCGACCTGGGCCGAAGCAAGCTAACAATATTTCGGCATTTTACAACCAACGATAACCTAATAAACATTTATTTACATGTAATTAATTGGAAAGTAAATGTGACAGATTGAAATTCGGCTTTAACATTCGCGTCCGTTTGAATTTAGCATTTTTATACATATCAGGAGATTTTTAGAAAACGTGTTCTTTCAAACTTCAAAATGTTGTCAGTGGTTAATTGCGTAACTTCAGTTGCAGTTCGTATGACGCTGTCACAAGTTCTTCTGTTTCTACTGTATACTCATTTTTATTACTACGAATGTCTACAAAATTTGCATCAGCGATAAGCGTGCATGTTGCGTGTGGCATTCTTTATATAGTTTTAAAACTGTATCATATTCTGAGTTGGAGGAATTTTGCTACTTTTCACGGAAAAATAAACTGAATTCGTGACATTCATTTAACGGGGCTTCTGGGCAAACGTATTTATCGCATCGTTTTGTTCATATCAGTTTATATTGATTTTAGAAATACGGTGAGTGAGTTGTTTTTGACACGTCTAAATTTTGGGTGTTTCATAAAATGAAAAAATCTTTTACAATCGATTTTGGATTGCTTAATTCTAGTATAAATTCAATTGCGCAAATTTAAGCAATGAGCATTTACAACAAAGTAATGTGTTGCTCACATCCCCATCAGTTACACACCACTACATTTACATCGTTAATCACTGTCTCTGGCTGATCGAAAGTGTCCGTTTATTATTTATTAGGTCATGGAAAAGCTAGTTGTACATGAGAAGCTTCGCTAAGCATTTAAACTTGTCAAAAATCACAACAAAATAACACCTCATGGTTATTTTATGCTTCAATCTCTAGTGTTAACAGTCATATGCTCATGTTTTTCATCCGAATGAAATTATAATTTACACTAAACTTAATGAAATAATTGGTTCTAGTAACATAATTTTATGATAGCAATCACGAAATCAATGAACACTCGTTTTGCTTTAATCGTGAATTCCGCGTAAGCTGTTGGATCCTGATGCAACCGAATTAGTTCAATACTCCGGTTTCGAAATTAATTCATCATCAGTAAATGTGTTTTCACCTTAAATAATAAAGCTTATTATGCATGCAGTAAACTATAGTAAACTAACCACGTACAATTTTTTCACACCAAGGAATACAACCAAAGTTTCCCGAAAAGCCCAAAATTCGTCAACTGGGCAAGAATGTGATTTTCGAGGTGAATCTCGAAGCAGACCCTTTGCCAAGCATTCGTTGGACCAAAGCTGGGCAAGAAATTAAATCTGGCGGGCGGTTTACCACCAATTGCAAAACTACTGGCTTTAAGCATTTGTTGACCTTGGAAATTGTCCAAGTCACAGCCAGCGATGGCGGCGAATATTTGGTCATCGCAAAAAACCGACTGGGTGATTCAACCGCAACAATCAACTTGAATATTGGTAATGCAAAATCGTAAGTTCAATTGAAGCGACCAATTCTTCTTCATTAGTGGCATGGTGATGCAATTTTACTCTTAGTGATTCATGCATGTCAGCACTAGTGTGTGGCAACCGACGTAGTAAAATGAAGCTACTTTCTGATCAGGCTCATCGAAATTATTTCAGATTCATAATTTGGAAGAGATAACCACATAATATTCGCGACAGAACGCTTTTCTGATTTTTGAAATGAAGCTTCGTACAGAATGAATAATCCACTTATTTGATTGTTTCGTCAATTTTTTACTTGATTATAATGATCAGAATATATATATGCACGCCGCGCGCACTTTACAGTTTCTTGCGGCTTTTACGCACTAAGCAGGAAAAGTACGATTCGATTAATCGTGCCTTGAAACAGCAAATCAATCGTACACAAATGTTAGATTTGAAACTAAGGCTTCAAAGATTTATGGTTAAAAAAGTTAATAAAAAATTGACTTTATTCGTACACACGAATTTTCAGCTGTTACAATAATTTCACCACAAATTTAAAAAATGATAAACATGTCCCGACATCGAGTTACAATTTGTCGACTGAACGATTTTTCTTGTCCGTATTAATTGATTGACATACGATCCAGTTTACTAGCAAAGTTAGATACTCTCGGCCTTCTCAAAACAGGTCAACCACATACCACAGTGCCCCAGTGAGGCTGCGGAACTCACAAAGAGTGAACAAAATATCTGTATTTATTTGCTATGCTATCGTACCCAAACCTCGACCGGTTTCTTGCTGTTTTCATCCTACATGTATGGACAAAACAACGAAGACCTTTGCGTGTTAAAAAGCACTGAAAAGGCGAATGAAGATTTAACTATGAAACCACTGTTTGATAAGATTGACCTAGCAAAATGTTTGATCACGTGAATTCGAGATCCGAGCGAGATCCATTAGATGAAATGCATGGAATCGTAAAAATTACTCGTATCTTCAGGCTTTTCTTTCGCACATACCAAGTAAGGTATTTCATGCTTTTTGCACTTAGTAGCTAGAAACAATACGGCAAGTTTGGCCGTAACTTGAAACAGTAATTCATGTGCATATTTTTACCATTATTGAGCATGCTAGCTGTAGTGTTCTTTATTACTTACAAGGCATAGCATAAATCATGATTTTGTACTCCTTAGTTGCTTCATAAAGCCAGTATGGAAAACTTCGAAAGTGGTACAGTTATACTGGTGTACTTTGTAAGATAAGTGTCTCGGTTCGGTACCACATTATCAATATTTCGAAACATGTAACAGCAATAGTTAGAATATACCCGCAGCAGCCTAGTACAATTGCTGTTCGAGAATAGCGTATAGCTTTTTAACACCTGAACAGGCTATGTTTAACGGTTTTCTAGACTTAAGAAGTCGGATAAGGAATAACACTTCCGTTCCAGAAGCTTGGTTAAATTGTTGATTTAAAATGAACCATAATAATATTTTACTTTCTTTCTCGCACTTTCCATTCAAGTGTACTTCATGAGGCAACAGGTTTACGTGACGTCGAATCTAATGCCCGATTGGCAAACGAATGCCGCAAACAACATAATTAATTAATCACAATCCTGAAACAACGCGAAATGCTGCAAAACCATAAACTGTACATGAGCTAAGATGCTGCCAGATTGCTCATACTAAGACAGCTGAATATAGTAAACGGTGTATAACACTGAAGCCGTAGTACTTTCTCGTGAAAGTCATTACCCCTGGTAATCAATTGACGTGGCACTAAATTGATCTAATAGTTGTTCACTCTTATTACAACACGTAACCAATTATAACCACGGCAGCTCTATTATATAGTTACAGAACCGCTTGATGAAATTTACAAAGTGTCTCGTTTTTGGTCATTTAAAAATTCATCTCATTTTCAGCAGCTCTCTGTCGATCTGCTCTGAATACATACTTCTTGCTAGCTAATTTTTGTTGATTGTGTACTACTGTGTTGTGCGGTCTAATCATTCATTTCCTGACTATACAGTTCAAGATCTGGTTGATATCAGCGTGGAATATATTCTTGAACAATATACAGTTTCTTAAAAATTCCAACGAGATTGACTACCTCTGCATTGTTTGCTCTAACAATCCATTGAACGATCCACCACGTAACCAACAATTTTTATCTCTGATCTGTTTTCGTACTCTGATTTACACTGGTCCTGGGTTGAAGATAAGATACGATCAACCAGTGTCAACATGAACTGTGAATCTGTTTACAAATCTCTGTGAAAATTAAATTATTTGTGCACTTTCGTAGTGTTTCATTCCATAAGGTACAATAAACTCCATTAGAACAATTACTAAATTTAATTCTGAGGTGCACAGCAAGCCATTATTTATTTACGGTGGTTAGTAGGTGACCTTCGTATACCCAGGAATCTAACAATTTAACTAGACGCCCAGCTGTCGTCGTGGGTGCATAAATGATTCCGAATAGTCTACAATTTGGATCAATGTGTGAAATCCGTTAGTTGGCTTCCAATATCGAAGAGGAAGAAGCAGACAGGATAGCTATATTCGTGTACACGAATTTTCAGCAATCAAATTAATTTCACCATTCAAAATTAAGGAAAAATGACGAAATGACGTTAAATCTGAAAAAGCCTGTCATTCGTCAAACAGATAACCAGCTATGTAAGGAACAAGAGAATATCTTAACATTTCTGTCTTCGAATGTTTACGTTAACCAAATACGATCAAAACTAGTTATTATAATGCGTTGTTGAGTTAACTTCTAGTCGCAAATTAACCTTTAATTTGTTGGTATCACACTGATCAGAGCTACGGTGAAAGCACCGAAATTCATTGAAAAGCCTGATATTCGCATGGATAAAGCCAAAGGGGAAGTCATCATGTCGTGTAGAATGGAAGCGAAGCCGAAGGCTACTCTGACTTGGTTTTTGAATGACTCGGAAATCAAGGAAATCCCGAACAAACGTTTCTTTTCCATCAAGGAAGAGCCAGATGATGTGTACATATTGGAAATTCACATTGTATCGCCTAAACCGGAAGACGGGGGTACATATCGAATCAACGCCAAAAACGAAGCCGGAGACAGCAACGCAAATATCAATTTAAATTTACAGGGTAAGTGAACCGTTCGTGCTTTCCATTACACTGTGGTTTACCTCGTTATGTTCAGTCACGTGACTCTCCACATGTGTCAATTTTGTTAATTCTATGACCTTGACCTAAGATTAGTGCAACTTCGTGGGCGCAGTTTACCACGTCGCGTTCCTGAATATCGATTAATACCCTCTCAGCGTGGGTTAGTAATCTGTTTTCAAGATGGCGTCGATGCTCCTTATTTCGTATAATCCACTATTTTAGCTGAGTTGGAATTAAACTTCGAACGAACTCTGTGTTTACGTGATTGATCAGGTTAGTTGTCTGCTTTATCCAACAGAAATATGCAGACCAGTCTGTTAAATTTACCGAATTTGTTCGTTTTCTTCCCCTTAATGTTTAATCTAATAGTAATAACAATTAATAATTAATTAAGATTAACGTGCGCAATAACGAAGTGTTATAACTACGTCGACTGACAGTGAATTTATTTACACCTTCCTATCGATTATTTTCACCAGATGTTGTTTCAATCAAATAGTATGCGGCCTTCACGCCAATTGTCTGTGCCACCTACGCTGTGGGTTTATTTTCCATTAATCTTAGTTCATGTCGAACAATTCTACAGTACATGGTGCACCCTGCCTGATGGTCGTTTCTATTTTCGGATTGTCAACGTGTCTTCAGAAACACCGCGTTTGCACATATCCTCGAATGCCAAATAAAGTGAAACGTCAGTTCGGATGGTTGCAAGCATCGACCAGCGAGTGTCTTTGTGTTTAAACCATTATCCGTTTGCACTGAAACACCAGATCAAAACAATAATCTCAACCAATAGATCGGCAACTTGTGGCAAACATACAAACATACCTTAGGTACTGCGCGATTAAGATTGTGCCGGTACGTTCAACCCGCGTGGATGTCGGGGCGACCTGTCTAGCTGACTGCATGTCCATGTGGAAAAAAGCACGTAGCTATTCCAATGTGTCTACCGTGCACCATTGGCATGTACGATGATCGATCCACTTCGAACTATGAAACAGATTATGTGTGTAACCTGGCCGATGAACCCAAGATGAAATGGGTTATTGGCACTCAGGAGTTCTTGATTTCGGAGTTTCGCACGATAACTTAAGATTGGTGAAATTGGCACAAATGGCGAACATGGCCTGGAATGAAAGATTAGGATTTGTTTACTCAGATGAAGTAATATTTCAAATGATACATGAGATTTTCATCTTCTGACTATCCGTAATTTAGTTCATGTCCATTTGTTATATTGTTTATTCAAGGTTTTTTTTCGTGAAAATCGATTACAAAGATCATTATGTTTAGAGAGACTATATAAACTTGAAAGGATTTCGAAACCTTTACGCAATCAAAAATTATTTATGTTTGGCGTAATTGTCTCTGGTGTGCGTTTCGCAGGTCAAAAATCTGGAAAGGCTCCTGCGTTCGAAAAACCTCGTATTTTTCAAGACAACGGTGGTCGTGATGTGGTTCTCGAATGTAGGTCTGTCGGCGACCCGGCACCAACCTATACATGGTATCAGAATAGCAAAGAACTTCAACCACGACCACATAAGTTCGACATTAAAAGCGCCAAAGATGGAGCTGTGTTTGTAAACACTTTAAGAATCATTGTAAGTAAATTATGTTTAACTTTTTCTCAGTGTCTTGTGCATACCATATGTGATCTTTTATCCTAGGTTGTCTGTGATTTAAATACAAAATGTTATTAGTGAGAGTTCGAGAGCCATCCAGTTTTGTTTTGTGAAAAAACAATTTTTGAAATACATGGTACCCGTGATTAAACTAAGTTAGTTTTAAACTTAGCATATGTCAATTTGTTTAGAAAGGATATCTCCCTAAGGGGATAAGGGGATTTATTCGTTTCAAGCAAAATATTTAAGTGTCAAAATTGCGTGCCTACTCAAAACGCGTGCCATACCGATCAAAATAATAAAATGGATATGTGGATATTTTTGGAGAGATCTTAATGCGTTTAAATCAACAGGCTACGCGCCTCTTTGTGTTTACGATTGAGAAAGGGGTGCTGCAAGCAGCGATTCTATTTCCCAACTTCTTTTCACCATACATGGCTGAGCTTCCACAGTCTCCCTCAACTTTCAATTTCAAATAGGCAGACGGTGTAGTTATCGGATGTAATGTACCAAGAAACGATTCTATGACTCCGCTCTTTTTGTCTCTCGATGAAATAACAACCTGGATAAAATGGAGATGCCTATCTTTTAATCCCAAAAGGCGTGGAAATTGTGTTCACCTGCATGCTGAACATCGGAGGGCTTTTATCCCGTTTGAATCAAGATATATTTGCCAAAATGAATTGCTTGTTCAACAATTATAGTCGATTATATCTGGTTGGTATTATGTGTACATTATCTACGAATATTTTTAAGCATAATTTGTACAGAATTTTCGTCAATTATAACATTAAACCGAAGCTGAACATTTAGAACATTTTCGAAATAAGCTGTGTCCTGCTTCTTCTTCAAATGACAAAAAATGAAGATGCATTCGGTCCCCCGGGGAAGTTGCACGAAATCATAAACATCCCCGTTGGTTTAAGTCTAGTTTCATTGTAATTCATTCGAAAGCAGGTCTTGGTTGAGCATTTTAAGGCTACGTTTTTTACCTGTATATATATTTCGTTGGTCCTTGAGGGACTCGCAAGAATTATTTCAGAAAAATCAAAAATCACATTAGTGAGTACAAAAGTTCCAAAAGGAAATTCCCTTCTCTCGCTTAATTTCAGTACCTTCAGAAGAAAAGCAGGAGTTTTAAATAGGACAATGACAAAGATTTCTGCGATATTTACTATAAAGATATATATAATATATATATATATAAATTGCAAGTCGGGTGAAAAAGACATTTGATTCCTATCCTATATGGTATCACACACCCAGCTATTCAGCTACTCAATCGGTTTCTGGGTGCTTGCCTTCTTCAAACAGCGGGAGTAAACTTCAGGTTCAGTCTCTTGTTGCTTCCCTTCAACACAGCTAAACTCATTGGTTTTAATTTTTTCGCCTATATCAAATACAGAAATCTGAGATAATTGGATTTTTCACGACATTATTTATAAATTCGCTCATGCTTTTGCATTCTGTGGTTTCAAATCTCAGGGTTTTATGAACGCCGATTCAGGAACATATAAACTGGTCGGAAAAAATACTCACGGTGAAGCGAATGCAACCATGGAAATAAAAATGTAAGTCACTTTGTGATCATATTATTCTCGATAGTAAAATTAATCCTTTCTCGGGTCGAAGCGCAAATTCACGAGAATTTGTCGTATATAAACCGTTGATTATCATGCATAAATTATATTACCTGAATTTTGACTCCATTCACTACATTTCATACACGGAAATTTATATCATTTAGTTGTTGAAACGGCTTTCAATCACTTCATTTCCTGTAACACATTAATTGATGAATTTTGGAAAAATGTCAGCGAATTTGATCTTCTGAGGGATGTCATCCAAGAATTCATGTTGATATTTGTGAGAAAAATATTGCGGTTATAAATGACATGGGCCTTACTTTCGTTATGTTTGATTAAATTAACGATAATCCTACCACGAGTTGAACAAATCGCAAATATGAAGACGTCAGAATTTTCCGCTTGGTTCTTTGTTGAATAAGCTTCATCTGTTTCGCAAATTAGTTACGCGTTTGTCTATCGTAATTTGCACTTTGATAGTCTTAACACAACCCGAATGATACAGTTGATACCACAGCGCAAGACTCGATAGCTTCTGGAAGAACGTTTCGTAAATATAACAGCTTTGAATTATCAAATGCATCTGTGCATCGTTTGTGAGCCATACTCGTTAGAGACACTATTTAAACTCAGTTCTAGCTAGAACGATAAAACCAGTTGTCATATAAGGATCGATTAAATAGGCCCCTTCTTTATTCAGGCTAAATGAGAATTTTAAATATTCCAGAGAGAAAGATGCTTTTGATTACTTGAATTTCTTTAGCACATTGATTTACTAATATTAAATACAGGGCGTGGTAGTGGTGGGAGCTGCGGATATATATTTCATAATATTCTCTCAACCTGTCTTCCTCTGCATTACCTGGCATAAAATAGGTATATAAAATATGTATAAAATATGTACTAACAGTGGTTGAATATATAACCGTGACAGCCTAGCGGCATGCCCATTGAGTAATCATGTCAACTTGGCCTCATTATGCTATGGAAACCGGAGCTCAGCACCAGCGTTCTGAGCCCCATCGCCTGGATGACACATTTAATATCGCGTCAAGTTGTATACAGTGGAACCCAACTA
>JACCGJ010005219.1:0-60223 GCA_013407085.1 Atriophallophorus winterbourni | reverse complement strand
GTTTAATACGCTAAAGAAATGACACCTCGAGGAACACTCAATCAAGCTTATCATCTCCCATGAACAAGATATACGTGACCACTATGTACAGTTGAAGCATCAAAACAAAACAAGGTGACACCCAAGATTCAAGGTTCAAGATTTATGTTAAAAAATAAATACCATTATATTACCATAGATATAAAATTTGAATAAATTGTACTTTCATAGTTCCCTCCGTGCAGTTGGAAAAGGAGTCAAAATAATACCGCGTATAACATACGGTGCGATCATGATGATCGGAAATGGATGCATGTTTCCATCTTTGCACGTACGTAGTCAGCTACTATGTTCATGGCGAGCTAGCAAAGCAAAGAATCTAAAAGTGGAATTATTTTGCAGTCCCCACTTCATTGATTCAACTGGTGACGACACTCGGAAATTAGACACCAATGAATTTATTATTTTAATGCTCACACCCTAGCACTTGAATTCCAAAGCCAGTTTCTAACTATATAACGTCATTAGGTGGAGACTGTAAGATTAGGTGCAATGAACCTCGAAACAATGGTGAATTAGTAGACAAAGTATTTTTTCAATATCACTTTTAAATGGTGTTTGTACGATGAACCAAGAGGTTTAAATCGAGAATCCCAGCACGATTCACGATCAACATTACACACGTATTTTGGTGCTGACATACTCCGCACTTGCACTCCACAGCCTGATTGGTGAGACATGCCGGTAAATGATGTGAGTGCACATTTGGGTCCAATCACATCACACTGAAGTAGCCATTTTTGGAGAGATCAGCACAATGACCAGAGACGGTAAAATTTTCCGGACTACGTTGACTCTTAAAATAGGTTAATCGATATCGATTTCTTATATCGGGTTGGTATTGGCCGGTCAGACAAGTCTGACCTCTCTGCCGATCCACAGTTTTCATTGTTGGTAAAGCTAAATTCGATGTTAAAGAGTATGAAATGTTAATGAGCGGTATTTTGTTTATAGATAGCTGATAATACCTTGGTGTGGAATGATTCTGGATTTTAATTCAGTTTTAAATCTGAAATCTTATTGAATGATCACGTAAAATAATGATTCAATCTTGCTTGTTGTTTGCAAACGAAGCTGCACTGAAAAGTGAACAAAGTCGATTAAAGTGCAATCCATGAAATAGTTTATTATTGGAAATCACGTTTGTGTTTATTAACCAAAGGTAAACGTGATTGTAACCGCATTACGGCATCAGGTGTATAATAAATATTCATTGCAGTGTTTCTGTAAAATCACGCGCGGAATTATGGAGAGTTGACTTTGTATCCCAGTTTAGTTTCGAATCGAGGCAATAATAAACAAAATTGCTTGACACGTAAACATAAATGTCTCCTCGCCAGAGTTAGACAGATTTCGCATTGTTTACGCAAATTCAGTCTCATAAATCAGCTCAACAAATTAATCGTATGTCTGTATGCCCTACTGGCCTAGGCGAGGTAGCAGAGAATCACAAGTGTCTATTAACTGAATGAATGAATATCACAAAGTTTGTATAGTGAATGATTCACAAATTATGCACCCGCAATCAAAATTGATTAATGTTTGATCGATAGTTCATTCATTATACACCGTTATGATTACAAACGAATTCGAAATAAAGTTATACACATGGCTGCGATTAAACACTGAGCATTCACATATCTACACTTGATCGTATTTATCTTACACAATGTAGGATCGTGTAATGTAGCTATTGGTACGATTCGTGATGTGTCGAACCTTTACCGTTTTTTCAGTAACATTTTGACTGTTCGCAACAAGATTGCAATCAAACTGTGACTGCGATGGTTCACTGTGTGCTAGTGAGGGAACCCGCTTCAGCGCGCGTAGTATTATGTCTGGTGGAAGTTTTGCGCGGTACGATTTTCAGTTGGTATTAATAGCGATAGACAAGTAGGCTGTTAGAATAGTGATCTTTAGAGGACTGGGCCAATCGCCTTTGTAGTTGGAGGATCTAGCTATTCTAAATGTGTCTACAACAATTGAATCACGAGATCAAATTCTATCAGCAATGTATAACCATTACTTCAAATCATGTTGCTTTGATTCCGAAGGTGGTACTGAATCAACATTTTCGGGGACACCGAGGAAAATTAACGTACGTGAAGCAGACTGGTGTCGACAAGTGGATTGACCTTTTCTTTCTCATCAGGGTATGTCGGCTTGGACTCGGTAGGTCAAAACGGGACAAGAACTGAGTAAATACACATTGAGGATGACTGCTTCCATTTCGGATTAAATTCGCAATGTCACCCTAAATATACTCGGCCAGTCTACGTGTAGCGAGCTTTAATGCCGAGTTAAACGTGTCATGGAAGTAGGTATTAAAGCTTTCAAACCCATGTGTGTACGAACTCAGTCGATACGTTGAGCTTATGTGTTGTCGTGCTAAAAATAGTGTATCTGTCGACTCCGGTACATTCGTGCAGATTACACTAAGAGTGATATCGGTCTTAGTTGAATGAGCGTAGTGTTGCGTTTTGTGGGTTGTTCGGATCTGCCAACTAGACGGTTGTGAGTCCTGGCTAAAGAGTTCGCCATTTTATCAGATGAGGACCGCGGTAAGCAGGGTTGACTAGGTCCATCTCTATTACTCCCGGGTAGTCAGTCACCACATTCAGTTAACGGAGCACTTTTGGCGCATTTTTCTTCTCCTTTTTGCCGCCCTGAGCAGCATCTATTTCGGATTCAATTGCGTTGACAATTGTATCTACCGAAAGTGGTTTAAGTGTTTCTTCAAGTTTTCGATAGCAATTTCACAAAATCTCTATTCGAGCTTTACTTCATGGGAAGTATCTGTGGGTGTATCGCTAGGCTGTTTACTTCAACATGCATTACATACGTAGAAAACGCAGGGGAAATCAACGTTGTTAATAAACGATACAACTTCCTGCGTTAGGGCTTTACCACAGCCAAAACATTTAACTAATTGAGATCTAGCACTTACCACTTTGTTGCACATTTGACACGCATCACGTGCTGCCTTTTTTGCTTGAGGCATCGATGTCATCCTTCGTGTCATTGTTACAATCCAGTGAGTGATGAGCCAATACACTTGGCGATGCAGCTGTTTATCGATCGATAGCTATCGACGGAGTGAATGCGCTGGATCGGAGTGACGCAATCCAAGCGGTAAAAAACGAACGAGTAAAATTGATGCGGTTCAACGAGTTTTAATCTGACAGAGTTGGATAATATATATCAGGCGATTCGAAATGATGTAAACGTCTCAACAGTATTCGAACAGGAACGATATTCCCAGTCCCCAGGGACTAGGCAAGTCAAACCGGGACAAGAACTGAGTTGATACGCATTGAGGATGACTTCTCTCCATGTCAGGTTTAGTTCGCAATGTCACCCTTAATAAGGGCGGCCGGTCTACGTGCGCGTAGGTAAATTTTGAGTTAAAACGTGAAAGATTGGACTTTTAAGGATTCACCTTGCTCGAAGTTGAAACGGGTATATTCCGAACATGCAAATCGAGACGAGTTCTATTATATATGAACCGTCCAGCTCAGACAAACGAGTGAGGAAATAAATCCAAACGTGTGGCAGCACAAATTTATGCGTTCGCATTGATCAGAGCGAATATGTTCAATACCAAATCGCATATCGTTAAATAGCGTTTCCGTCCGCTCGTGTTTTCGAAGATATAGATCAAAGCTTTCACTTGGAATTCTTCAAAAACGAAATGATTATGAGCTTGAGACTATCGTTGCATTGTAAACTTGGAATTCCTGGTTAAAAACGATATACTATTGTTAGATAAAATATACAATCGCGCAACCCAACTCGTTAGTGGATCCCGGATCCACTAAAGTGAACTGAGACTCTCCACATCTCTTCAAAGAAGCCTTCGGAGTAATGTGATACTTACATACAAAATGTTACATACCTCAAATCATCCTTTAAAATCCTTTATATTCGAGTACCGCGAATCGCAACATACACGCAGCCACTCAGATACACTACAAATTCGCATTTCCCTATTAGCTGTTACCGATATTTTAAATCTGTGTGTATCTGTTTCCCTCCCCGAGTCTTTTTTACTCTTCATTCATTGAAAATTTGGACATGTATTTGTTGCATAACAATTTAAAGAGACCCACTTATTGGCTTGTTGTAAGTTTTCAACTGGATATTACATGTTATTTCTAAACGTTTCGCTTCTGAACCCAAAAGCTCTGCCGTTACAAAGGTGTCGGTACGAACAGTGTTCAGGTCTAAATGGCATTTTCTTGACCAATCTTGAGTTCTCTAAGATAAACAGGCGAGATCAAGACAATTGATCACACCCCTTATTTTTTATATTTTTGTGCGGTTGCGAACAGCGTCCGCTGACCGACGGCTTATGTAATCCATTTGCACATTAGGTGTTATGGTCGTTAATCCTTTTCCGCTGCAGAACCGAACGCAAGATTATTGAGATATTAGCCCCATCCACCTTGTTCACCGCATTCGCCCAGGCCTTTGTTATTTCAACAGCCCCGGCGTGAAGTCTTTAAGGAAAGACAACCCGTATTATCACTTCCACGTTAGCAAGATCTACGCTGTGTCCATGGTCTAGCACGTGTTTAGCTAAGGCCGAATGCCGAATCAGTGATTAATAATCACTGGGATTGCGGGGTTGCTTTCCTACTCGTTTCCTATGTTCGTCTACCATAGTGCAAAGTTCTCTAGACGTTAGTACAATGTAAACACTTGGACAACCCTTGGACTTGATTTTGTTGATGCAGTTGTTCATACAACCTAAAGGAGTCTTATCTTTGAGATGCAATAATATGGAGCACAGCGTTCTACCTCCCTTATGTGTTACTTGAGTACCTGTGTAATTCAAGATTCGACTTATTCCTTCGGAGGTGCTTTGACATACGGTAGAGATACCGTAGCTCACCAAACTTTTCCGTTTTCGGTTGCGGATGTTTAACTCGGTTCAATTGTCGCTTAATCAAGCTATTAGGCAAACCACAATTTGCAGGTCGACGACTAATTTCTTGATAAGCACGCTTCTTATCGGTAGCATCGATGCAAAGGTGGTCAAAATTTTAGAACAGCGATTTTTCGATACGAAATGAAATACCCTTTTAGGATGCGCAGATGGATATATCAAAATCGCATCTGTGTTGATTGGCTAACGATACAGCATCGTTCTTCTCTTGCCGTTGTCTTTTTGCGCGAGGATTCCGAGAACGGAAGTGTCCCTTTCGTAGACTCGGTTTTCTATGTGGTCTTGATTTTCGGATCCAAAATTATTGAGATGAATATGAAATGCTTCTATTTTGTGGCGCTTTATGATGAGGAATGTATCGTCGACATAGCGTCACCATATCTTTGGTTTTGAAACTTCGTTTCGCAAGCTATCTCTTTGAAGTGTTCTCTGTACATATTCACCAGCACTAAACATAGGTGAGCCCATCTCTAAACCATCGTTTTGCTTCTATAGCATTCTATTAAATAAGAAGTGGTTCATATTTAGACAACTTGCTACACCGTTGATGATTTGTTGTACACTCAAATTGGTACAAACCCTCAAGGTCATGTCGGAGTTGAGTGACCTCCTCGATAATTGTAAAGCGCTTGTAGTTTCAACATTCGTGACCAAGAAGCTTACGCAAAGCGAACCATAATCTCCTCATCAATTTTTACGGTACTTAAGCGACGAAAAAATCAAACGAGTTCTTAATAAAATAATTAGTGTTACAAACTACCGATTTCAAAAGCTGGGCGAGGTTGTTAGTCAATTCGTGTTTTGGGTATCCAGTGCCGTCTACGATGAGCCACAATAGGATGCCTAACATATGTATATTTGGAAGTCCATAGAACCTGGGTGTCTGAGCAGATTTTGGGTAGAGCATGAACCATTATCCTTGATCAAATTTCCGTAATTCTTCGAAGGTATATTGAAATTACCCTATTACGGTTATTCATACCTATTGAAGCTCAATGTTTGTCATTATCCTGATAAGTACCTTCAGCAAGGTGTGAATCTACATTATCTCTAGAATTACTTTCAGAAAAAATCGCGGTTGTCTTGACTTTGTCTGCCATAGTGATCTCATTATCTGCACCTGTATTTTAGCATCGTGGTTCTTTGTATAAAACCTATTTAAGGTGTGATAAAAGTATACCATATGTTTACCACAATAACACTGGTTCGAGTCCTACTGAAAATAATCTTACTGTCACCACCTGATGATGGCAAACAGTGAAAAACCGGTAGTGGTGTGTAAGGGATGGGGATGTGAGCACCAAAATATGTTGATCGTTTATAAGCGCCTTGACTGCTTGACCAATATTCACTTTGTGTTTCTGTATTTGAACATCGTTGTTCTTTGTATGAACCCTATTTAACAGTGGCCTACAAAAACACTTTTTGTTTACCACTATACCACTTTTTCGAGGCTCACTATACTTCATCGTACTGTGTTAACCTGATATCGACAAATAGAGAGAAACCCGAAGTGGTGTGCAACCAATGGGAATATGAGCACCATAATACCTTGATTACATGTTATTTCTTTTTCGTGATTGAATATTTAATTGGTAGCGGTAATAGTGACATTATGTGCTTTATGTGAACTTGTTGAACTTTTTTCGGTTATTTCGGTGCATCCTCCTCGAAGGATGGCGTTTTGAATATCATCTGCAAGCTCGTGATTAAGATTAGTCGCAAAATAGACCTACAATTCTATAATACGTAATTTTGTTGCACGATTTTCTTTCACTCAATCATCTGGATACTTACAATTTATTGTAAAACAATACATTTCCTCGTGGAGTTCTTAATTGGAATTATTACTGAGACGTTAAAATGTCGCTCTATGGACCGAGGCTAATTATGCTCGTTCGACAACCACGGGGCATCATATATCCCCTCGACCCGCCGCTCAGTGACTTTCAGAGTGCACTTCAGTCTGCTTAGAAAAACAGAAAATGTGTGTTCACCCAACGCCATTATTTTGACTCACCGCATTACATGAAACGTTGCGATTCACACGTTGCCCACAAATCTCAACCAATTACAGAATTAGATTCCGATTCGCTTCAAAGCATCCCATGTCCTTTTATCCCTGCTGCAAAATCTGACAGTCCAAAGGACATGTTGCCATCCAACTCCCGTTTCCAAAATCGCAGCAGGAGACGTCTTCCACGGAGTGATGCATAAGCTAACATTAACCCTTAACTGCCCAATTTAATTTCTAGGCTGCACGTCCATCTCTCACAAACTTTCGATGCACACTGTCGTTATATGCTGGATGACTGCTGTATCTTTGTATCAAACTGGTACTAGACTTTTATTGAACAAGCAAAAACACAATGGAAACGATTTGAACCGATCACTGTTTATTTATACAACTTTTAATTAGCGTACCGAATTCGGTACTGTGGGCAGTAAAGGGTTAAACAATGGTCAAAGTGTTGGATTAGTTCTTGCGACAAGCATTCACATACGAATTCTTCTAAATGCACTACCTTGTCTTGCAACTTAGCCATACTCGTATCACACTTGAAACCTCCTGGTCTTCAGTTACACACACGTTCTACCATAGACACTTTCTCACTACTTCAGATGATATCGAGCGCCTTCGGCACCTTCCGACCATCTGTATTGTCTTGTGCAGTCTTATGTTTGTATGATATTCATTTGTTAATTTAGACCTTATCGTTCCATTTCGATTACCGATAGCACAATATCGATCTAACGATTTCTTTTTATCGTTATTATTCACATTTCACTGAATTTCTACTAGTTAATTCAGTTAACGTTATTCATCTGTTAAATACCATTTGTACATGGTCAACACAATAATAACAATATACTCGTACTCCGCGCGCCTTTCTTGTTTTGCCATGGTTGCATCGGTTGTTTGTGGACTGGCGTTTTATATCGTATACTACGGCTAACTGTTCCCTATTTCAGCCCGTCTCAGAAGACTTCGAGCAATACATTTCCTCGTGAAGTTCTCAATTGTTATTATTAATGTACGCGGATATTACAAGAATAAACACAACCTGACTCTGATAACTCATTCGGCCTTCAAATCGGCCGTGCATACACTTAATTTCTCCGAGGGTAAAATGCATAAATATTTTCGGATCAACTGAGGTCAAATTTGGACGTGCAATTTAGAACGAAGTACGAGATACCGGGACTTGCAGTGAAACGTTTGACCCAAAAACTTTTGCTAGTAAACTGGATCGTATGTCAATCAATTAAGACAAGAAAAATCGTTCAGTCGACAAATTGTAACTCGATGTCGGGACATGTTTATCATTTTTTAAATTTGTTGTGAAATTATTGTAACAGCTGAAAATTCGTGTGTACGAATAAAGTCAATTTCTTCTTCTTCTTCTTCTTCTTCTTCTTCTTCTTCGGTACAATATACACTGCAGTAGACATAGGTGCTATCATTCTTTGGATTCTACAACGGATAAATCTTATTTGACATGACCATTATCGTGCACTAAACCCAGGCATGACATTCAACATAACTGAGACGTTAAAATGGTCCCCTCACACGAGTTTTAGAACTTCCAAGAGCTTACATAACATTCAAATAAATGCACCAACGTTCTTGATTCCTCCTGTCAAACGATATCTTACCAATACCAGCCATAACAAACACTTTCTCCTGGTAACTTTGATTAGTCAAATAGTACATATATAATTTTGAATTATGTTTGCGTTTGCTACATTTTACTACGAACGCTTGAGTTTTTTAGGCTGTCGACAGCTGATTGGATAGTTTGAAATAGACGCGATTCATGCGCGTTGATAATTGTGAGTTTCAGAATGCAATTCACTCTGGTTTTGTCTTCGCGTTTTATTAATGATTCAACCGGATGCGGGTCTGGAAATTACTGTTACTACTGGAATTAATACTTATCGAATGGTGGCGTTAATAATGAATCCAATTGCGGGTTTAACCCAGTTGTGGACCAATTTTGCTGAAAAACCTTCAAGATAATCTTGGCTCCGTTGAAAGACTTCATTCGAACATCATATGTGTTAAATTCATCTATCTCTCATTCCGAAAATCCTTGAATTGTGTTATTGCGCCAGTCTCTCGGTGAGGAAGGCCAAAGACTGGCGCGATGGATCTGTGGAAGAAAGAAAACCTTTTGATGTGTTAACTTGCATAGGATCCTTATGGGTATTCACCAGCACGTTCACGCAACACGTCATCGAGCAACAGCCGAATGCAGGTATAACGAACTGAGGTCTGAGTAGATCGAAAATGTGATGCAGATGCAATGTCTCATCTCTCGAATAACCAACAATCGAACACGAGTGAAACTACTTGCTGGAAACGAGTCCGAGTTAAATTAGAAAAAGGCTTACGGGTTCGCACGACAAAGCGAGCATCGGAAGCAAAAATTAGGCTCGTTCACCTCTCGAAAAGGATGCAAAGGAGTTCACAAACTTTCTGCTCGTCCACCAGTTAAATTCAACATTCCGTCTGGAGGTTTTCAGTGTCTTCTTTGTGGTGGAATGTCGTCATCAGAAGACTAAGTGCAG
Organism: Atriophallophorus winterbourni; assembly: GCA_013407085.1. NCBI lineage: Eukaryota > Metazoa > Platyhelminthes > Trematoda > Plagiorchiida > Microphallidae > Atriophallophorus > Atriophallophorus winterbourni. Next base: position 50,664 of record JACCGJ010005219.1, on the reverse strand, counting down.
TAACTACGGTGAAATTGGCCATTTGGCGCGCGTCTGACAGCCGCAAACAGACGCGCTTGAGTTAGAAAACGACTTCGGTGAGTACAATGATGAGTTTGATTTGCAATTAAACAACATTATGTTGACTACTTCAGAACCAATTAAAGTAGCCCCTGATATGGTATCTGTTATAATAAACCGGGTTCAAACTTCATTGGAAGTTGATACAGGATCACCTGTAACTCTCATAGAACTAAAATTGATAGAACCACATTGCTTGATTTCACCAAGTACAAATGTTTTCAAAGTTTACACGCGGAAAATTGATTTTCTGGGCAAGTGCCAGGGAACCTTTGAATACCACACAAAAACTACCGGTTCACGTGGTGCAAGCCGCCCCATCAAACCTACTTATCCGTGATTGGTTACAACACTTCTCACTCATACTATACAGAGTGCATTCAGTAGCCGATCATTCACTCTTCGATGTTTCACCCTTACAAGAACGTCGTTGATCATCCAAAACTCGGAAAGTTGGCGAATTTTAGAGGCCAAAATTAACCTGCGAGATTTCGCCATCCCTAAATGTTTGAAACCCCGTAGTCTTTCGTACACCTTAAGGCCTAAAGTATAGGAGGAATTAAAACGTTTGTAGGGAAAAGGGAACCATCATAAGGGTCGAACAATCCGATTGGGCAGCTCCTATTCTACCTGTGTTTAAATCAGTTGGCAACGTACGAATATGTGGTGACTACAAACTAACAGGCTCACCTCCACTACCTGACCGAATGAAACTCATCCTGGAGACGCCTAAGCCACGAAACGAAACGGAACTACTATCTTTCATCGGCATGCTGTCGCATTGCCGACTATCTTTGCCAAACCTTTCTACTATTCTATCTCCCTTGCATGATTTGCCAAAGATGGATGTAAAGTGGGCTTGGTCCACAAGAGATCAACAATCTTTTAAAAACTCCAAACGCCTTCTGGCTCCTCAAAGATCTTGATTCATTTCGATCCTGAGATTCCTCTCGTTCTACAGTGTGACGCTTCGTCGTACGGCGTTGGAACTATGATTGGTCACAAACATGATCGTGGAGAAATTTGTCCAATTGAATTTGCATCACGTACACTATATTATTCAGAGAATACTTACTCACAATTGGACAAGGAGTCTCTTGCCCTAGTATTCGGAGTGAAGCGTTTTCATAAATATTCATTGGGAAATGTTTTCGATATATTGACTGATCATAGACCACTCTGGTTCTGGTTGGAAGAAAACAGAGGAATCGACATATTCATGTCACCTCGGATGCTGCGCTTGGCCCTTATGCTTTCATCTTACAACTATCGAATGAGACAAGTTCCAGGAAGGAATATTGTTGTAGCAGACTTTTTGAACCGACTTCCATCCGAACCAATCACTCACTTAATGGACATGCCAGGAGACATCTTGAATCTGCTGCAAAATCTTGACAGATTACCCACTTCGAACAAGAAAATACGTGTCAAAACTGCAAGAGAGGCGGTACTTTCTCAAGTGCAAATCATGTTAATACGCGTTGGGATATTTAAAGCAAACGAGAATATCCGAGATTATTTAGTTTGCCTTCATGGCGGCTGCATACTACGAGGCCTGAGAATCGTTCTACTCACGGTTTTAAGACCAACTATACTCAAAGAGCGGCACAATTCCCACCCGTGTTGTACGGAAGAAAGCTCTGGCTAGAAGCTATTGCTGGTGGCCGATTATCGACAAGGAAGTAAGACATTGCTATGCATGTCAACAGCATCAAAGAAACAAAACACTGGATCAAATACGCCCATGGCTAATACCGAATGGACTGTGGAAGAGAGTGCATGCGGATTACTGTAGACCGGGTTAAGGGGAAGATGTTACTTGTGCTTGTTGATACGCATTCCAAATAGATTGAAGTCCACATCGTTCATCGCATGACATGTGAGAGCACTGTTAACTACCTCCGTTCATTCTTTGCCACTTACGGACTTTCGAAAAATCTAGTGGCTGGCAATGGTCCCCAATTCACCAGCATAGCCGTGAAGGAGTTCCTGGAGATGAATCGAATTTATCATCTTAAGACTGCACCGTATCATCCTGCGTCAAACGGCCTTTCAAAACGTGCCGTTCAAACAATCGAAGCAGGGTCTTGTGGCAAAAAGAAGGAACGTTTGCAGATGAAACTGGATAGGTTTTTGCTGGCCTATCTCAGCACACCACTCGACTCAATCCAGAAAAGTCCGGCGGAAGTAATTCCGCGTGGAACATTGCGCGCGCATTTGGATCTTATGTTCCCTGGTCAGCGTGCACGAGCTCAGCAAGTTAAGGATCAGATACATTTAGATAACCCACTTAAATAAGCACTTCAAGAGAATGAATTGGTCGATACCAAACTACAACATCAATGAACTTTTCAATCAGGTGCCGTCTTACAGAGAACAACAAGTGAAGCAACCGTTCAGTCACAAAACGGAAATAGGGTTGCGAGGTTTGGCGTTGATCGACCTGAACTATTTCGCTCACTCCCACTGCAATATAATACAAACGCTCACCAGGCTTCAGATCTTACTAAAATCTATTGCTGTGAGGGCGAAAAATTGTATTTCCAAAGTATTTCTCGCCTATGCGAACTTGTGATACGCTTACTGTCACTCTCGACTAGAATACACACAATTGTCCGCCATGCGATATTCAGATGACCGTGAGCTAATCTAACCTGACCTGGATCATGGTTCCAGCTAACACTTTTGAATTGACAAAGAATCGTTATGCCTGAAGTAGAGGGTAAAATTCAAGGCTGGATTTTACAGCTTTTATTTTTTCATATACTGTTGATCAAAACATTTAGCAAGCAGTTCATTCTGCTATGAAAACTTTGGTGTTTCACAAAAATCAATAGATGTTTTGAATAACATGAATCTACAGCGCCAGATTCAATTATCATCGCTGAATTTTGGCCATCTCACTTGCAACGGAACCCACCACTAAAGTGCGTTTCACTCATGAATCCGTTATTCGAAGTGTGGACTTTGTCGATTTCGTGTTTATCGATCGCACACGATCGATCAAAGCTCACTGGAAGATTTTCAAGCGACGTACAAGCATCAAGGTTACACATAGTGTTTTATTGTAGAATGAGTAACATGCAATGCTAAGTTTGTCAAAATTGGAATTTCATCGTTGCGTGGGACATTAAGTCTGCTGTCTCTACGGTGTCCGGTCACTTAATCGTCAGACACTTAATCGCCGACACTTAATCACCAGACAGAAGAAGTATGCTGGGATATGCGCCAGGATATCAATTGCATATCTCTACTGCTAAATAAATTCATTTGAATGTATTCTGCATTCTTCAGAAGTTATCAAACTGGGCATTAAATGTCCGGTAATTAAGTGTCAGTAAACCGTCTCTACAATATTCAAATAGAAAATTGCCTTTCGCACTGTGCAGTGAAGAAAACAAATTGGGTGTCTGGATATGCCCCAGTTTAAAACTCATTTCGAACCAACACTGTCTATGCAAAGTTAACACGTGTTCTCAATCTACTCAAACTGGTATTTTGGCTATTTTAGCCCAAGATATTCCCATGGATCATGAATATACACCTGCGACCAGTCATAAAATACGCTGTGCAGTCGCTGTCTCAGTGGCTCGAGAAAGGTGTCGAGCGGATGCTTCGGATCTATCACCGCTCAACAAAAACTAGTTCTCAACATCCGAAACAAGCCTGATGAAAAAGATAGCTCAACTGAATCTGTTCGAAATTCCCTATCAACGAATCAGGGAAGATCTTATTCTACTTTACAAAATTTTTTCATATTCCAAACCATCGCTTACAGGGCCTATTCACGCGAAGGGAAACGTGGAATTATAGGAACCCATGAATATATGCTGGTGATACCCTGTTCACACAAACTGTAGAAGGTATTTTTATTCTGTCCGTGTTTGTGTTGCTTGGATCAGCTTACGTTCTATACTCCATTAGCTTGCATGCGTTTAAACGGAAAAGAGACGAGTTTGTATCTAATTAGTTTGTTTAAAAACACGTTTAGCTTGTTTTAAAACACGTACATTTTAATTTTTATCATCCAATGGTTAGTGTTAAGTTGGCTGATTTTTGCGCCATTAAAATAATTGAAGTACCGTGAATTGGCAACGACATTTCGGTTATGGTCTTCTAGAATAATCTCAAAAATCCCCCCAAAAAACTGCAGTTGATAGTAAGCCGAATATCCATGATGGAACTAGTTTTAACCTGGAAATAATTAGGATTCAAGAAAAAAGGTGGTGGAATTGATGGGTTCATAATTTATTCGGTCAAAATTAACCTCACCGCGCAAGCTATTCATGCGAAATGTTAACAGAATAAATTATTGTTTCTTCCGGAACAAAAGGGGGGTGAGATGAAAATGAATGGGGGGCAATTTGTAGCAGGAAGGTCATTTCATGAAAATGAAAACAAAACGAATTGAACAACTGATTTTGCTTAACTCAAAATAGCACGTTTCACTCGACGCGGGTCCCCGGTTTTGATTAATGGCTATCCAGGATATGACGTTGGGCCCCGAAACTCATTCCTGACTGAGAGGCTACTTTGTCTTTACCAAGTCCCATCTGCATTCCAATAACTCCTTGACCATCTTTGGACATATCACCAACTTTGATATCCGCTATATGTCTTTGTGTCCCATAGCTCATTCCCGATTGGCTCGCTCCTTTGTTTGACCCCATTTGCAAACCGATGACACCTTGTCCCTCCTTACTAGCCGCATCGACCTTGATATCGGTAATGTGTCTGGGACCGCCGTGACTCATGCCTGCTTGACTGGCACCCTTATTGCTACCCATTTGTAACCCAATCACATTTTGACCCTCTTTGGAGGCTTGGTCAACTTTGATGTCAGTGATATGTCTCGGACCGCCGTGACTCATGCCAGCCTGACTGGCACCTTTGTTGCTACCCATCTGCAAACCGATGACACTTTGGCCTTCCTTGGAGGCTTGATCAACCTTGATGTCAGTGATGTGTCTCGGACCCCCATGACTCATGCCCGCCTGACTGGCGAGCTTGTTCGTACCTGCTTGCAAGCCGATGATCCCTTCAGATGCTCGTAGTTGCTCTTCGGTGAATTCGCGCTTGTTCTCGTAGGTAGGTTTTGGACCACATGTTTCACCATTGAAGTTATTTCGTTGACACTGAAAGTCGATAAAATCAATCAATCAATGATCATGTGATTCGTGGAATTGGTGCAAAACATGCCAATAAACCAACTTTGAAAACTTTGTGCTATAAGCCTGTAATCGCATATAAAATTGCGTTAAGGATGCACTTTTAATTCTCCTTAAGTTGAATGTAGCCTAACATCCGAACACCGTTTTCTGAATAGATTATGGGTGCTCTGTAGCATTCGAGACATCTTATTCACTGTAAATTGTTATCATCATGGTTAGTCGCATAATCTTCATAATCAACGTTAGCAGGAAAACAATAATTGTGTGAACGCTGTACAACTAGTCATCCGCAGTAATTCTTCGGATCCAGGATTTTTGTAAACCATTTACTACGTAATGAGTTGCCCATCACTATCATGAAGAAAATCCAGGTCTTCATCAACACGTGCCTCAGGAAGATCCTAAACATCCGCTGGCCCGACAAGATAAGCAATGAAGAATTGTGGCAACGAACGCATCATCAGCCTGTTGACAAACACATGCTTCAGAGTCGTTGGCGATGGATTGGCTATGCCCTCCGCAAAACTGCATCCAACATCACCAGACGAACCCTCACCTGGAACCCCCAAGGGAAGAAAGAGAGAGAAATACCTGGCGCTGAGACCTGGATGCAGACGTCAAGATGTGGGGACAGCTGGAACGACTCGCCCAGAATTGTGATGCCTGGAGTGATCTGGCTGGCGGCTTATGTCCCAGAGAGGACAAAAGACGGAATTAAGTAAGTAAGTAAGAGTTGTCCATAGTAATTTATTGTCTCCTAATTTTCTGCCATTATTTGCAAATCATTTTATTTCAGTTCAGTACATTTTTTATGGAACATTGGATGATACAATTTGGCAAGAAGTGTTTGGAAAAGCGAAAATGTCCGTGGATACACCATAAAGTGATTGATTTGAAGCTTGAAGAGGATGTCTGACGTCTTATAGATTGTTTGATATCCCTGCTAACACTACAGAATTCAATGCATTTGGGTTCAACGAATCTCTAAGCAATGTGAGTTGAATGTATAGAACCGGAATGCTTCTGCATTATGTCTATATTGCCAACAATTGACACGCGACTGCTGATAGCCCCAATCGCCCAATTTACTTAACGGTTCGCACTCTTTCATAACAACGGTTATACTTACCTCGGTTCCAAGTTGTAACAATGTGTTCAAAACTTGCGCCATGTTGCGCGCCTCAAACAGATCGACGGTTTGAAACAAACTCGGCCGGGGCACACCGTAGGCACACGCCGCGTTGAGAAATGTTTGAATGTTTTCCATCTGTGTTGAGAAATGAACAATTGCAATAACCAAGTTGGTGTTTAGAAAGCTGTTAACCTGAAATGAGTGGTGTTCGTTTTTCGTATATATTTATTGACCTCCCCATCGCTTACACAGCACAACCGACTTCTGACGGTTTGCCTTTATCAGATGGAGACAGTAAGATTCGTTTCAATGAGCCTTGGGACACTGGTATATTGGTTAGCAGTGACATTCAAGTATATCTGTGTTTAGCCAAAAACATGGTTGAGAGGTTGTAAGTGAGGGGGTGACCAATGCAGTAAATTGGTCGTCTACAAAGCATCCTGCGAACTTGACTTGAAATCACCACTTCATGATTCGGTATATTAGCACCATCGTTTGCTGTGATTCGTGTTTACCTCTTGTCCACTGTTTCAAAGCTTGCCGAACCAAATCCATTCTGTCTCCACTTGATGATAGTAAACCTCGGCTATTGCACTAGATATTACAAATCCTACAAATAAATCTCAGCCTAGCTTAGTTTCGCGACACAGTTGGCCTGGATTGTATGGAATACATTTGTCACGCGCTTTGGAAAATTGCTCGTCTATGTGAACATGATTGACGGACTCGGGCATACAAACAACAGTCACATATCACAAGTTAAGTCAGAGACTGTGTGGCATGGACGGGTGCATTCACTGCATTCACACATCTACAATCGGCAAATTGATATATGTTTAGATAAGACTGTCACGGCATGTGAGAAACGGTGATAGTAGGAATGTGCAAAGTAGCATGGTGTTCATGAGTCACGTGAATGATGCATGGACGAATTACAGTTAGTAGACATGTCAAGATTCTAATTAACTAGGTCCAACACACAGAAAATGTTCCTCACTAGAGAATTTTATTTGAAAGCACCTGATGCATGCAAGCCTTTATTTGTTAAATATTCTTAAATGTCTGGAGTGCCTGAACTCATTCAAGCTGTGGCAATATCCACTTAGGGCTAATCCAACTGTACCAAAGGCTACAAAAACGATACTTTCATGATAGCAAGATAAGATGACACCGACATTTATCAATGAATAAAATAATGGTGCTTAACTATTGTTTCGCTTACGACGTACACTACATATGCGTTACCATCCTATCCAATACAATGCGTGATCCATTCTTGTTTGTTTTGTAAAATGGCATTTTAATTTTTTGTTTAAAAGCGTATTCATTCTAGTCTACCAGTATTCATGTTCTCAAATTAACGTAGGCAGATACCCATTCCGGCCTCCGCGCATATTTTTGGAACTAAGTGAGTGGTGATGCAGCGGTCAACACATGCAACTTGCAAACAGCAGGCTCTGGTTCAACTCCAAACGTCGCTCCGTATTTTGAGAAAACGTGCTCATCCTATTTCTCTTCAACACATAATATTCGTAAAGATAACTGTGACAGCTTAGCACCCTGTCTAGTGTTTGTATTCATATCATCCGTAGAGCTTCATGCTTAGGAAACTGGAGAATAAATCTTGTGAGCTTCATTGTGATTGACCGAATAGCATAGGGTAGCCCCATTCGTAAGACGTGGGACTATGTTTGTAATGGTGAAGGGGTTTGAGTCTCACTGGATATGTACTGTCCAGTCCTTATATTATGGACCGTCGTGATCAGTTTTATGAATTTTTCGTTTGCCTTGGCACAAATGAGTAGCCACAAACATAAACTGGAGACATCAATCGACCATATCAACCAAAACAGTACCATAAACAGTCAAAAAATATGCATCGGGTCAGGGCGCTCTGAGTTCCAGTATGATGTTAATCTCTTAACTAAGGGTTTGCTCACCTGTTTGAACGGTGCCGTCATTGTGTTTGCTTTGAACGGCCGCTTCATGCGAGCGGCCTCTGGTGGAAGTTGGCTAGTCCCATCGTAAACGACGTTTATCAATCTGAAAGCACCAATATTGTTGTACACATCATACATGCATTTAAACCATTCTCTTTTTTCTAACACTAAATTTTGTAAAAAAAAGTCAAGCGGTTTGCATACTCAAACATCAATCGTTGTACTGTACAAGTGAGCATGTTGTATGAGGAACACACACGCGCTATTTATATGCGACACGTACCCATACATCGGGCAACAAACTGCGAAACTTGCCTTCATAAATTTTACATATTGTCAGCTCCCGTTTTGGATCTGAGAGAATAGAGTGTTTATTCATAGGTAATTTGGATTGAATAATCACGCTCGGTACCAAAATCGATATCGATGTCACGTCTCGTTAGATGGAATATCAAAAATAATTCAATCGGTGTTTCAATTTATACATAGCGAACCAAGTTAAGCAGAAAATGGAGTAGTTTTGTGTGAGTAACGAACTCATGATCAAATACGATTGAGCAATTGTTCCAGTAACATGGATTTTTTATTGGCTAATCCTGTGGCGAGTTGGGAAGAACTTGCTCTTGACCGCTTGGAGGCATTGTGTAAAGCGTCGTCTGCAAGCTGGGGAGGAGCAGATACAGCTCTTGGTTGCTAAACGCAGATCACGCCACCGGCGTGCAACTGATGCAATACAACCGAGTTCTGACTATCATTGCTAGCGCTGCGGGAGATATTGTTCCTCCTGAATCGGACTGTTTAGCCATTCAAAAAGCTGTTGAACATGGAAATTCATGCGATTGTGATGTAGATCCACGGTCGACATCGACCGAAGGAGGCCAACAACAACAAAATTAGGTGGCACATCTGAATCGCATATTGCCAATGTTTTATTTCACTGTTTTGATAAAAAATGATGTTACACCAAGAAGTATTACGTTTTGCCAACAATGGGATTACTAGGAAACAGCTTTGTACCGAACCAAGTGGAGATGTTGATTCGTCATTCTATGGAAATGTACTTGCAATATTTTCGTTGTGCTAAGATATTATATCACACGGATTTGGGTATGATAATCGCATTGGTAAACCACTTTTGATAGGTTTCACGCTTTAACAACCGTATTATGATTGGACAAATCCATGCAATCAATATACTGCCGGCACACAATCGACCATCACAAGTGTCAGCATTCTTCATCTAAACATCGAAATTACTGTAGACAACAAAACCCGGTAATTCTACTACCAATTATTATCTGTACGTAACAGAAGTTGGATCGAAAATGATGGCCACAAACTAACAAACAAACAACAAAGCTCTACAGGGTTGACTGAAATTTTCACTCGGCACATCACCTAACAATAAAAATCACTCCCGGTATGCTGTAGTTTGCTTTCAAACGGTAAAAAATCTGACATGGCCAAACTTGAGATGCGTGGCCACCTCAATGGAACTAAGTCAACTAACAAAATCAATGTATTTTTTTTTCAGGTTTGGTGTGATCACATCCCAAACACACACTTGAACATTTTCATGTAGCCCGTGATAAATATTACACAGAAACCGCATAAAATTCCTTAAGCATGAACAAAGTTATTGAGTTTATCACAAGCGCTACACGGGATTCTATTAGCCAATTGCATACTTGATCAAAATTTGTCCGTTTTTCAACGCACTGCATACGTTTTCACGCCCGAGTGGAACATTTTCACCCGTCAGACGGTTTACCCAACCAATGGCTTCTTGTTCTGAGCTGGGATCATATTTGCTGTTCAGCTAGATGAAGGCAAAGAGAACAACGGAAACAGATTCATTAATTCAAAATTTTTTTTCAAATCTCAACAACGTTACACGAGAAAAAAACTTCAGAAAAGAAAATACCAATTGCATGGAAATATGTATTATAGAGCACATTTAAAGCAAACTATTTTAGGAGAAAATAATGTAAGCAAACGAATACCAGCATAAATTATCGTTATATTTGTTTCAGTACTGCTGATTTTATACGAGATATTAACTTTGATAATTATATAGTGTGTGATATTCACGTAAATTCCGATGACACATTTGGAAACTTTCCTCAATATCATCAGGTCCACCATTAACTCGCAAATTGACAAATATTATTTTAGACTACTTACAATCTTTAAGTAAAAGGTTTTCTTTAATTTGCGCGTTTGTGGAATAGTTCGACAGTTCACTTGACACAAATCAGAGTACTACAATGTTTCATGATAAATAATTTACCATCCGACCTGGTCCACAGATTTTGGAAAGCAAAGCTTTCTTATCAACATATCACACATGAATAAATCTTCTAGTATGAATAAACTATTCCATAGTAGTTTTGCCTAATAAATTTTTAGAAAAATATACACTTTATTTCAACAAGAAACGTAGGTAACAGCGGCACGTAACCAATTATAATTCAGTTAAAGATTCACTTTTCGTTTTCACCCGATGAAAAGAAAGCCACGCACAACAGTCAGTTTTGTGTAAAAGTTAGAGCAAAACAAGTTTGCAAAAAACGGTTCAATCTTAACAAAAATAGGTATTTGCACGCAGTTCAATCAGACAAAACTGACGAAGTGTTTTGTGCTGTTTACATTCATCATGTAAGGACAATAACATCCGGATTTGATGCTTTGGATCACTGGAGAAATGATAAACTATTTGCGCTTGCAAGCCAAATTTTTTATAAGGTTGGAACAGGTTTGTCGTTTCAACCTTATCTCAAAATGGCTTACAACGGCAACTTGTTGATTTAATCCCATATTTTCGAAAACCTTGAACCGAATTTAACTCAAGTTGCACAGTGATCCGCTCTACATTTAATTACACCCAATCACCATATGCGTCGATCAAGATACACTGCACCGTTTAGGTCGGTTTCGTGAACATCTCGGAAGTTTGCAGATTCAGCAATTGCATACTCCAGAACAGCCAAAAGGTTCGACAAAAAGTTACGCCTACGTAAATTTTAATCCTGGCCTGATCTATAAAATTGCACATTTTGTAGAGCAATTTGGATTCCCTTTGAAATACGATCTGAACATTCGCTCACTAATAATTGATTGACAAAATGATAACGCAATTATCGAGTTGATCCGTGGGACTTAACAAATTTTGCATTTCGGTGACACAAAGACTACATCATTGGATTGTGCTTTTAGCAATAGGTTGATGAAAAAAGATTCTGCGTTTCCGAAATCATCTGTCGTACCGTCATCAAGGTTGTTTCACCTAGCCACCGGTGACAATGGATTGAGTAACTGCAACCGCGTAGGACTTGACTGACTTCCAAATCAGTCATTTTCAAATTGTTTTGGATTTTTGCGCATTGTAAAAATATCGGCCCACTTTATCCCACGAGAAACCCTTGCTACTATTTTCATTCCGAGTGTCGATGTGCATAGAAAAATGGAAATGATTCATCATAACGTTTGGTATGTTTTTCAGTTGTGAATTTGCCTCGAATCTGCATAAACTTCCCCCTCGATTTATCGAAGGTGATCGCTCAATACCATCGACCGGAGTAAGGCCTACGCTTATTAATGACTATTCAAAGTGTAAGTAAAATAAGTCGTCGTAGACTGAATAAAATTCTTAATACAAGTAAAACACATGAAATTACCATGATTTTTCAATGGCCAGAAAGAGCGCAAAAATGAACATTGTTGTGTGGCGCATAGCTTGAATTGCTAAAGAACCAGAAGGCATGTACACACTACAAATGAAGTACGCAGGCTTGAATCTGTTATATCGGATGTAAGAAAATGCCAAATAAATGGAAACACAGTTTTCAATGGTAGCTAAAGATTGAACTTGCAATCTACGGTTGGATAAGACTGGTAGGACCAACCTGTTCAATCACATGCGCCCATAGACACGTAGATGGTTAAAGCCATGTGCATCATCACACAGTTTCATCACACATCCATCCATTTTGTTCTGTTGGCACTAATCAGGATTGTAGGCTCAAGTTTGAACTTCTAAGCACTTGGGTTTAAACACATCAACGTGTCTGTGAGCGTATGTGATTGAATATGTTGGTCATACAAGCCTTATGCAACTGGGGCTCACACGTTCACACCTGTTAACATTTCTTTATTGTTTCTTGGTGTGCGGATCCTGACGTATTGTTCTTACTTGATGATTTTAAACAACATGGAACCGCAATTAGGTGTTCGTGATGGAAATACATGCAAGTAAAAAAACTTTCAATGGGTTACCATATGAGGTTATCTGAATGACGTACTCCAGAAGGTATCCGGTCCCTTAATCCCCAGACATTTAATCCCAAATTCACTTCATCCCCAGTCACTTAATCCCCAAGGAAGGTATTTAAGATAAGATTTAAGATAATTAGATATTTAAATGTGTGCAATGACTCTTGCATATGGTACAAGTAGAAAATGTTGAAGGACAAATAATTTACATGAGAAACATTAGGCACACTAATGGCAATACCTGAAAAAATTGCTATCTTGTGGACACTCAACAGGCATCAAAACAGTATGCTAAATAAACTTCATTTGATGGTATTCTGCATTCTTCAGAAGTTATCAAACTGAGATTAAGTGACTGGGGATGATGTGACTCCGAAATATAATGAAATTTCGGGTTTCAACTTACGCTGGTTCTATGCGCTAATATGTGCATGACTAAAAGGATACACTTATTGAATGTTCTCTTTATTAAAATGTCAGGCTGTTTAAGATTAAAAAGAGGCTCAGGCCAAGATTAAGTGTACCTATTAGGAATTTTTTCGAGTATTCTCTTAAACACACAAGACAAACTAATGTTAGACTATCCAGCAGAATCTATCGTGCGATGTGGCATGCAATTGTCGTCCAATATTTATTGTAAAAATATCAATTTTATTTAGAAAAACCACATACGCTTCAAGGTCAATGAAAATTTTAATGAGGTTCATGTCAATTCGGACAGACTCACTCTGCGGTTGATCTGAACGTCCATACCCATGTCCATCATTCGGGTGGCCATTTTGAGATGATATCAGTGTGCGTCTATTTGGGGCGAAATGCTAAAGTGAAGGTAATTATGCCATTGATTTTAAACCAGGAACGCATACGCGTCCACCAATGGCATTCCACCGTGCTTTCTACCAATCCCATGTAAGTCGCCCTAAAATATGCGTTTAAAAGCTGACATTTAAGCTTAGACATAGAAGCTGCCCACATTCTTTTGCACATCGATCGATTCTCGGTGTTTATTGATCGATGCACGTGGGGATGTGACCTTGAAGGCACGCTTCGCCTGGTTTGTGTTATTGTTCGTTGAACAGTTACGGATGAAAAGTCCGGATTGATAAACAAAATTCTGGATTACCAGCCATTGACCAGTAGGAAAACTGCACACAAATTAGATTAGTAAAATTTATGCAAAAATTGAAGTCTAAACTGTAGGAGAAATCATTTTTATTCAACTAGGACTTATTTTTCAATAATTGGTAAAATTTTATGGTATATTTTTAGATTCAATAATGATTAAAATTAGTAAAACTCAGGAATGAAGTGGTCTTTTTCTATGAAAATGATCTGCTTTCAATAAAACGAATGAGTGAGATTTTCAAATAGTTCGGAATTAGACTGACGAAATGATCATCTTACATTTTTATTATAATTTTAATGGAATTTGAACATTTTGAATGCGACTCCCAGAATAGTCTGTATGCATTTGGTGAAACGTGTTAAAACCTGGAAAACATCAGTAATAGAGAAGGCATTTGAGGTTTCGATCGGTCCTTTGGGTCTTGCGACAAACTGCATCTACAAAATCAAATGCAAGGGTTGCGGGGATGTTTACATTGGGCAAGCGTCTAGAGAACTTTGCACTAGGGTAAACGAACATAGGAAACGAGTAGGAAAGCAACCCCGCAATCCCAGTTAATATCAATAACTGATTCGGTATTCTGCCCCAGTTGAACAGTGCTACACACTGGCCACAGCGTAAATATTGATAACGTGGAAGTGATAAGACGGGGTGTGAAATCTTATAGGGAAAGACTTCACGCCGAGGCAGTTGAAATAACAAAGGCTGGGGGGAAAGTGGTGAACAAAGTGGATGGGGCGGATATCTCAACAATCTAGCGTTCGGTTCTGCAGCAGATAAGGATTAACATGCTTAACACCTAATGTGCACATGGATTACGTAAGCAGTGTTTCAGCAGACGCTGTTCGCACCTGCACACCTGTACCGACACCCTTGGTCTGACAAAGCTTCTGTGTTCAGAAGCGAAACGTTAGCAAAAACTTGCTATAACCGATTCATTGCAAACTTTATTTTCTGGAAGGCATTTGAGGTTTCGGTCGGTCACTTGGTAAATATGCCTTGAGGGATGTACAGAATGCAATCACGGAGTTCGTACATCTCGCTAAACACGCTTGCCCAGTAAGACTTCATTCGGATACGGCTGTGTATCTCTGTTGATTCTTGCGAAAGGGGGGAATAAAGCTTTGGTTTTACCAGAATCCCCAGCTTTAAGGCATTCAAGTATTTCCACATGCATCCAAGTGGCTGTATGGATTGATCGAGAAACCTCGGTATACAGAATGACACCTCTACGCTTGACCATTGAAATTTTGTTTATATCAATTAAAAGCCATCGTTGACTTATTGTGATCTTGAAGTAGGAATATCTTGTGCACACAAACCAAGCATTTATAAAATTTGATGCATTATTTAACATAGTACTAATGAAAATTCCACTGGTTAAACTATGTAGATTTTCTTATTTTAACTTGCTTTAATCGCGCAGCTTATTGTGGATTTACTATCATTCTGTGCCAGTCAAAAATGTGCGATCAGGATAACCACGTTCATCTTTGAATATCGTTTTAACCGTTTGATTGTGACTCCCATGAATAGCCAGTATGCCTGTGGTGCAGCTTGCTCAAACCTGGGAGAATTCTGTTTGAGAAAAGCCAACGAGGTGGAACATAGTTATGCCTTGTAAGAACCCAATTTAACATGGCATAGAAGTATACCTTTTGTTTACCACTATAACACTGTTTCAAGGCTTACTGAACCTTATCTTACTGTCTCCACTTAATGACGGCAAACAGCCAGAAACCGGTAGTGGTGTGTATGGGATGGGGATGTGAGCACCACAATACATTGGTCTTTTATATGCGCCTCGAGCGCTTGACCTGGAATCAATTTGTGAATCTGTATTTGAACATCGTGATTCTTTTTAAGAAACCTATTTAACGAGTCGCTCGCATTTAGCGGAATATCGTTTTAAACATTTAAAGAGTTTATTAACAAACTCGAAACGATAATAATTTTGGTACACTTGCCGGATATATAACACCAAAGAATGTTAGTTTTAAATTATTAGAGATTGACTCCTTTGTTAATATACGGCAAGTATATTCGATTGGGTCGGAATCATATTTTCTAAAAATCCAGTTTTAATGGTAAAATGGTGAAATGACTAAATTTATTCCAAACCGGCGTTCGCTGTAATTAAATTACTGATCACAAAGGGATCATAAAAATTTTCAGATTCGTCGGATTTAAACATATTGTCTTCATCTGATGTGTCCATTATCACTGTAAACGGTGTAATAAACTAGGAGTGCAAAAGTTGTGGGCACTTCTGAAGCTGTTTTAACGATTCGTTTTTTCGCTTTTTACATACATACATACATAATTACATATAATCACACATTAGTGTAGAACGTTGGCAATCCGACTTACTCTCAGGATTCGCTACAGTAGACTTCTACAGAAATATAAACATAGAATGCACACAGCATGTTCGTCTTTTGTCCGTGTACATCAATCTACAACAACACTTCGACTTACTGACTCAAACCTGTGGTGGAAATATAGATGCTTTGATCATAATAATGGTGTTCAAATTGTTACCGATCTTGACAGATTATCGCTCATTATTCTAATTCAAACTGTTCAACCACATTGAATGTGTCATTTTCTTTTTGTTTCTGAGCAGTAGGATCATATACCGAATGTGAAATTATCAGTCGTGCCAACCGCAAAAGTCCTGATAACTATTTTATATCGATAGCGACAAGAACAATGTAATGTACTCAATGAGCAAATTGACATTTTTAAAAACCGTTTTTCGTTCTAAATATAGTTACGCATTAAAAGTTCCATGGAATAGAAAATACGTTTGTTTAGTTGAATTTATTTCACAATATCATGTTTTAAACAAATTTCAATTAATGTGTAACGTATAAATCATACAAATCTGTTTATCCCAACGCACTACATTCGACAGGATATAATATAATATGAAAACGAGAAAAAACAAGTTTAAATCCCCATTCTTTAGAGTGCAAGCAAAAAGCACCCATGTCCTTTTGAAAAACAACCCACCAATTATTCTATTCATAGTATCTTTGAAACACCAGTTGCTTGCGTATACGTTTCTTTCAGCCAATGGCGCTGATTCGAAAATTCCATCTCAAGGTCACGCTAACAATCGGTGTTTAAAAATGCAATTTGGAAAAGGCGGAATACCTGTATAGAACTTGTTTATTTTATACTGAATCACATGGAAATAGATCACTTGCAACTTTGAATTCGACCGCGAAATAAATGTCGATTATTTGTTGAATAAATTTAGCTATTAGCAAGTGTTTGAGGTCAATAACGTCTATTAATGTTTCATAATCCAGACGATTTCAAAACGAGCTATAAATACCCAAACGTTCAACATTCAAGATACACACTTACTTATATTCATTGTAATTTAACGAAAATAAACCTTTACACTTTCAAGTAAATCCAGGTATACATATGGAACTTTTAGCCTGAAAATGTGGAAAAAAACAAGTGTAAATAATAAAATAATGTATCATCTTCAAATGAAAAATTGATAATGCTGTAGTGAGGTTTCCTTTGTACAAATTTAACAGTTGAAATCATGAGATGTTTTATAACTATATAATTTATCCACTCAACATGTTTCTTATTCATAAGAGGAGTAGAGACTAACAGTGTAATAATATCCATAATCAGTAATAAATCACATAGCGCACGCGCTATTATATACCTTCAGAGAGGAAAACTGCACGGTATTAGAGAATGTGACAGGAAATTATAATAACGATCCAAAGCATCTCACAACTAATCACTCGAGATTCAAGATTGAGGACTCGGAAATGTTCTATCCCCATTGCGAGTTGTCTATGAAAACATTTTTCGGTATTCACTGTAATGATATATATAGATTTTCATAGTCAAAAGATTATGGATTATAGATTATAGATGTGTGAGATGAATTAAAATATATTTTGGAATTATATCGGAGTTGAAATTCAACTAATAAGAAAAAATAGGCGCACAAGCTTTATCGATTCAAGCACAATTGGTGAACATAAAAATCCTAGGTATAAGGAAGAAACCTATAATTTAGTGATTTCTTTATTTGAATCGAAATTATCACAAAACATCCGTACATTAGAACAATCTCAAAGAAAACTATTAATGAAATTTATTATATCTACTGTTCCAATAATTCAAATCATATTGAGGATGATTGTACTGTCTGAAAATATTATAACCCGTTATTGTTTGTTTAAATTGAACATAACCAAGACACATGCATGGAAATAAAAAAATTGTACTTGTACTATTTGTGAACATAAATTGCTCTTTCAACGAAACCAAACATAACTTGCAGTCAAAATTGATTTGATTGACAGATTTCCATGTAATTCAAATCAGCCAGAAAATAAACGAACATTTGAAGTGAACCACGGATGAAATTTAATTTGTAAAAATATTTTTTATTTGGAACTACTTGAAAGTAGTATAAAAACGTTGCACGATTATCTGATAGCTTAGAAAATTTTGAAGTAACAATGGTAATAAAAAATAATGTGGTAAAGGTAAGCAGAATGAAAAGATTTTTTTCAATAAAAATTACTGAAATATGGTGTCGAAACCATACGTTCCGCTTCTGATTAAATGTAATATCCAAAACAGCAAAATAATGTTTAAATTTTTTGGACAATGCTGGCACGTCCTACCTCTTCACTCACATGAATAAGATCTTATCCCAGAGTCTTGAGAAGTTTTGCACTTGCATACATTTCCATCACAAACGCTCGGACGATCGGTTTCGTGATGCTTCTGCTAATCCGGTAGGGTTAGTAAGATCTGAATAAGCGTGCGTTGAAAGAGTTCCGAAATTGTGGTTAATGCTTGAAATTCTACGACCGTGGTTTTCGCATCTACATCTGAGTACCTTTGTCTAATGAAGTTGGTTGGGCCCACCTTATCAGTCAGTGGCTTGAAGGTTCACACTTTGTATATCATGTCCAATTTGTTTCAAGTCATGCAAATCTTGATCGTGCTCTTCCACGAAACCGGTCGTGGAGTGCGTATTCATGATGACTAGTCATTCAAATACGAAATTTTAACCATGCAACCAGTCGTAGTGTGTCTGTGTGTGTGATAGTAATGCGTGCAAATATGGATGTTTTTATCCATAAAAGCGGTTAAGGTCTTCCTCGTTCAATTGTTTACCTTCATTTCACTGTTCATTTAAAATCATTTATATACACTTAACAACTTTATCAAAATTATGTACCTATTTAGAGCTTCGCAAAAATGTTTTATTTGTTTATATTGTTACATAGATCTCACAATAATATTTATCCTTTCCCCTTTGAAAGCTATATTTCATCATGTAAACGAAGTTTATTGTGTGAAATAAATGATCTCGTTTGAGCAAAATCCGGAAAAAGAATCGGATATATGATTCAGAGATATTTGCATTCATTTACTACTAATAACCGAACCGGCATGATGTTTTCATATAACATTTTTTCACTCTCTACAACTAAAATCCGATCCCAAATTTTCCTGAACTACCGGCATATGCTTAGCGGTATTTCTTAATTTCGGTTTAAATTGAATCGGCAAATAAAAAATGCATCTACTCATATTTCTTTTTATTTATTAGCTTTACTTTTAATTCGTATCACCCTCGGTAGTACTGCCCTAAAGTGGGAATCACATGCAACACCACCCAACCCCACTGTGGCACCCAACGGTTTACATTCATCCAATCATCATGCTTGCACCATTATCGATCGATCGGTCTGTCCATGTTCCCTTATCTATCCGCACAGAATCTAGTTCGAAGGTGAACGGAACTGCATTTAATCATTACTGCTTCAACGTAGAATTTCGCGGGATGCAAAGGTTGTATGCAAAGCCAGTGGCGAATTTGACGGTGAACATCTCGTTGGTTGGAATGAATGGTTCAGGAAAATCAGGTTTGTAAAATTACATATATAAAAATGCCCGAGTTATTTCTATAGCTACGGTGGATGCGAATTAAGAGCTTGGCCGTTTCTGAATGCATGTAGTTCCATACAGTGTGTTGGCTGATACCAGAGGAATTTGGTGTACTTCAAGGATCGTTTTCATTGAAATAACGACATTTCCCATTTTGGACAATTTTATTAAAAAAGTTTTTATATTATGTTTCAGCGATCTTGGTCAAATATCTCACCCGACGATTTATTGTGGAATATGCTCCGTATTTGAGTAAGTCGTTCCCTTTAATTCATCCTGCACGTCACGAAATCGAACTTCAGTTCCGTCTTACACAGGGACATCTGTTTGACGATTTGCTTACAAAATTAGGCCAGTTTCACATATTTTACTGCTTTTTTCCTCATCAGGCCATTGTAAGGCCAGTAGTTCTTTTGATATTCACTGGTTTTTTTAGCATGAAGGGATGTAGGAGAAATGACTTGACCCACTGGTCAAGGTGTTGGGCTGTCACAATTTATTCCAGAATATTCTTGGCACTCATTTTGCACCTGGGGAAATGGGAAAATCAAGTTTTGTAAAAATTTGCAACCGTGGTGAGATTCGAACCTAGACGTGTCGATGAACAAGCACACGTTCTATCTGTTAAACCCCTCGGAACATGAGGTTAACACGAGAAGCGTCAGCTTGAATACTTAACATACATAATAATTACAAAAGTGGTCACGTAGAACATGTTTACAGACCATGATTAGCATAAAGTCAAACGTTTGACCTTTGCTGGGCGAACCGATTTGGTGCTTATCTAGTGTATAATGACAGTCCCCTTCCTGGTCTTAGTACCAGATCGCGATTAGATGAAATTAAATGACAGAATGATTTGTCATATTTTTGACTCGACAATGAATTGAACTGCTTGTTCAAAATTAAAACCGGATAATCATTTTGGAGTAATCCTCAAAGTCTAAATTGGTATCGACAAACTTGCATAGGGAAACTGCAAATCCAAATATCGTTTGGTGAACAGCAAAAGAAGTAACTAGGTTCCGGGATTTTAGACGGTTAAATAATGCGTTCGGGGCTTGATAGAACAGACAATGCGAACGAAATCATACGAATTGGAAATAAAGTAGCGAAGTGCTAGTCATTTTTGAGCTAAGCAAATATGTGCAAGCAATGAAACTGGTCAATTTTCATCCATTTTGAATGAATATTGTCACATGAATAGCTGCAACTTATTCTTTAATGCACAAATAGACATGAAAGATAGTAAACTTCAGGTGTTGACAATGAAATTATAGTCATGGCGTAAACGTTTGCAATGAATCAGTTAAAGCAGGCTTTGGGGAACGTTTCGCGTCTGTTACAAGCTTCGTTCTGCCCCGAGTGTCAGCACAAATAGGGGTCTGTTCTAAATCATGTTTACCTTGTCAATTCAAAGTTGATTAAAATCGGCACAGGCCATGATAGACGCTGAGCTTGTTAAGATAAGCAGGCAAGATCAAGATCAGTTGATGCACCCTCCTACATGCTATGCAATCCTGTTATTGTTTTGGTTGTGTGCGGGTGAGAACAAGGTCTACTGACCGATTCACCCGCTTGTATAATCCACGTGGACACTAGGAGTCATACGGGAACCGGTGATCCTCCAACCAATCGAATATTTAAAATTGTTTTCCGCATTCCAACAATTCCGTTATTCAAGGATTTATTGTTAAAAATGTTTATACTTTACGAGACCACAGGATGACGGTATGAATGAGAATCTGAAAAATATAATAGTATAACAGGAATAGTGAATATCAAATGTAAGGCTCACGAATGATATTCTTTTGCATATGTAAGTCCAATTTTGCTTTAAACACCGCCAGGCAAGGAGAGTCAACCACATGTTGGGGTAGGGAATTCCAAATAAATATAGCACGTACGGCGAAAAAATGGCGCTGACAATGAATACTGGAACTATGGACTTAAAGGGATAAAGTATGCTCGGGTGTCACTTTGCCATCGCACACATCAATCAAGTGTTTTAGTGGATGTCCTTTAGTAACCACCATTCTATACGTCAAAATAATGTCGCGTCGTATCGTCCTTTGGGCAATTTCACTTAGACCCAGACGTCGCAATCTTTCGGTGAACGGAAAATTGCGAAGACCAATCAATAACTTTGTTGCTCTATGATAGATTGTATCAAAGAGAGCAATATGATTTTCGCAGCCAAGGAGCCCAGACCTCTACCGCATACTCCATCGTAGGGCGATGGTAGACGTTCATTATCGTTGGTAACGTTACCAGCGAGAATCTTCAAAATATTCTTCGAAAGATAGCTAACAATCTGTGGGCCTGTCGATATATATCCTGGCAGTGCACCGTGCTCTTAAGGTTTCCACTAATCCATACTGTAAGATCTTTTTCCAACGAGCTCCATGTCAAATTTTCAGTCAAAGGAACATTCTTGCCAAGCTTACATTTCCGTATGTTGAATGTCATATCAATCATGGCCGCCCAATTTGACACGTTGTCCAAATCCCTTTGCAGTTTCTCAAAATCATCTGCATAGCTAATTTGCGTCCAAATTTTCATATCATCAGCGAACAGGACCATATTGGATGATATGAGGGGGTGTGAGTTGTTTTTATATACACTCAAATCTCCGTACTACGCCACCTCGTTACTATGCCACTCTCGCTATTGTGCCACTTTTGCTCGGTCCCGACAAAATTCAATACAAAATAAATTTACTATGCCACTCCCTACTCTCGCTACTATCCACTATTCTGTGACTATTTAAAAGTGCATTTTGCGCATTTTACGCATATAGTCAGCCCCTTTCAAGGTCAAACACGCGATGTTTTTCCCTGACGCCAGCTACAACAAGCCAATCACCTCACGCACAACGACAAGCCTCTTTCCTACTCTTGCTTTAAGTATCGATAGATAGACCCACGAAAGCGCGCGCACAAACAGACACTCACAACAGTGACATCGTTATTTTTAAAACTATTCAGCCCATAATGTCAGCTCAGAAACGCAAGCGAACCGACTTTACGCTGAAGGAGAAGTTCGAGATCATCGATGCTGCGAAGAAGGAGCCGAATCAGTCCAAGTTGGCGAGGGAGATTGGCAAGAAATGGGGCGTCGAAGTTAAGAGAACCACCGTGAAGGGCATTCTCAGCAAGAAGGATGCAATTGAAGCTGCAATCAAAGCTGGAGTTCCATCGAAGCGCATGAAGCTGACGCAGCCTCACGACCCGAAGTTTCAGGAGGGAGTGCTGATGTGGCTGAAGCAAGCAAGAGGACTGAATCTGCCTGTCAGCGGCGATCTGATCAAGGAGAAGGCGATAAAACTGGCCGAGCTGATGCACATCCCAGATTTTATGGCGAGCGACGGTTGGTTAGACAGCTTCAAGAAGCGCAATGGCGTCACGTTCAAGACAGTGCAGGGCGAAGCTGGAGCGGTGGAGTCCCAATCCATTATTGATTGGCAGCAGCAGGTTCTCCGGCTCTTACTCAGGCAGTTCTCTTCAGGTGATGTCTTCAACCTGGACGAGAATGATGCAAGCGTGTGATCGGCTAGACAACGAGATGAACGAGATCCGACGAAAGAAGTTGCGTCAGCCGACGATTTCTGAGAGCTTTGGACTGATCGATTGAGCAAATAAATGATGGACTTGAGAAAATAAAGCCGTTTTTACAAAACCTCGTTACTATGCCACTCTCGCTACTATGCCACTCTTGCTCGGTCCCAACGGGTGGCATACTGAGATTTCAGTGTATATCAGTGGCATACAAGTATAATTCTGAAATCGAGAGACTTAGCTATTTGGAAGCTAATGAGCAGTGGAAATTGACCTGCATAAGAGAAATTTGACTATGTAGATGATATCACGACTGCGGAAACTTGCTCGTCATAAAAATGACGAAATTAACTTGATTTCTCACTAACAATATATATAAATTATTTCAATTCAACTGGGTATTATAAAATTGTTCATCATGATTAAAAAATATCAGCATAATACACAGTGTTGAGTTTAGTGGCAACAGACCATACAACACAAATAGGAAAAAAGACCTTAATATAAAGAATCTAGATAGATCAGAATACTGATTGCCGATTAAAATGAAATTGCAAAAAGCAACTTACCTAAAACAAACTGAGGCCAGTATGTAAAACGCTTGAATAATGGATAGGTTGAAACTGGAACCATAGAAACAACCCCTAATGCAATACTAAAATAAGAAGTTCAGCAGAAGTAAACAGCATTACCAATTCGCATTCAATTGCAACAATATCCCAAACGCAGCTGAAAGTTGAATCGCTAGAAAAGTAATTGCATTTCTTATGGTAATTTCGTTTGAGGCAAGAGGTCTAGTTTTTGTACGTTCAACTTGTTGATCAAACTTTCGATCTAATAAATCATTGATTGTACACCCTGCTCCCCGCATTATAAGAGCACCGGCCCCGAAAGTAACCAGCATTCCTGCATCGGGAAGTACTCCAGGCGATGAAGCAAGTGCAATACTCCAAGTACACGGCAGGTACAAAAGCCATGTACCAATTGGCTTATCATATCGGGCAAGTTTGACGTAGGGGTTCAACCACGACGGAATGATAGTGCTGGCAGAAAATGCACCTTCGGAAATATATAAGAACTAGAAGTTTACTTCGTTTGACTGATATCCTAGCAATTGACGAATGTCGGAAAATGAATCGAGGAGCTTGTTGCAACACATGAACGGTAAACATGAAGAATAATTAGAGGTCACACATTTGACCTTGGAAAGCAGACTCAAACGGACACGCATTTCAGTTCACATTGCACATGATAGTGAGTGGCCAACGAGCAAATCGTGCGTGAAGAATGTCCTTCGGTGGAAAGCTGTAGAGAAGCACCCACAACTGTCAAAACGGTTTCCTCTTTTTGTCCGCTTGACATCTTGGACGATCGCGATGGCAAGAGATAGTATTTAAGGCAAACCTCAATAGTCAATAGAATATTAAGGTACAAAAAGCTATGAGCTTAAAATATAACCATAGGACAGTCAATACATGGGGTCTGGTGGAGTTCAGCAGGTTCGGCCTCGTTTGCCAAAGTTCCTTAAAGGGTTCAGTTCAGTTCAGTTCAGTTGGCACGGGACTGTAAATGGCTAATAAGCCAATCGAGCGTCCAGAATTTCTGTCAGTAGACGGCTTTGAATAAGCGCCCACCACTGCCAAATTTGGTTCATTCTTTACTGGTATCATCGTCGTATGCGGTGGTACGTCCGATGTTTTCCAGGCCGTCCG
This sequence comes from Atriophallophorus winterbourni, assembly GCA_013407085.1. Classification (NCBI taxonomy): domain Eukaryota; kingdom Metazoa; phylum Platyhelminthes; class Trematoda; order Plagiorchiida; family Microphallidae; genus Atriophallophorus; species Atriophallophorus winterbourni. The sequence goes on along the minus strand of JACCGJ010005219.1, from coordinate 25,745 downwards.
TCGGTCCCAAAATTTGTAGCTGCGTCTGAGAAAAACGGGAAGGGTTTCTCTTCACCAAGCCGGTGAAAGTTTAGCTATGGAAAATTGGTGCCTACATTTAAAACGGGTCATTCAAAACGATGCATTATATAACAGGATTTTTTGTTTTCTAGATCGTGGTAAAGACCATATAAATTCAAAATGAACAAAATGGGCAATTCTATCGACAGACGACCTGTATATTCACGGGAAAGAATCTGGGAACAGCTCATGCCACAAGGTATTTAAACCGTTTTTGAATGCACCTATTGATGTGCAAGCGATTAGTTCCTCAGGATGCATGTTCCAGACGCTTGCCACTCTTTCACTGAAAAAGTGTTGCCTAAGATTCAGACGGCTGTGGTTTTGTCGCGAGCTTTAATGTATGTCCTCTTGTTGAAGGGTTGATCACTCGATAGAACAGGATTTGACAACCCTCGTTGCCTAAGCATTTCAGGATTTTGAAATTTTCTATAAGGTCACTCCGTAGACGCCGACGCCGAACGGAGAAGAGAGCTAAAGAAGTTAGAACTTCTTCGTAGGGTTTCCCAAACATACCTTCAACCATTTTGGTAGCCAGGCTTTAAACTTTTTCTAGTAGTTATTTGTTTTTTAAAAGAAAAGGCTCCAGACTTGCACGCAGTATTCTAAATGCGGCCTGACAATCGCCTATATAAAGTGATAAACACTTCCGGCGTTCTACATGTCAGAACGGATTTAAGCCTAAATAGTTCTTCTCTAGCGCGCTGTGCAGCTGAGGCACACTGCGCAGCCGATTTGAAGTCCGTTGTTACGACTATACCCAAATCCTTAACTCTTTGAACAGATTGAAAATCGATCATATCGTTATTCGCGGTTACTGTAATTTTGTCAACTGCTGCAGACAACAGATGACATTTGCTATAATTCAGAGGAAGATCCCAATCCTGCGACCATTTGATGACCTTTTTAATATCTCTCAATAAATCACATTGATCCGGTGAATTTGACATCATCAGCAAACATGTCGCAGGGACATGACAACTGTGATGCCAGATCATCGATGAAGATCAGAAACAGTATTGGGCCTAATACAGAACCTTGTGGGACCTCACTGGTAACCGTTGCGAATTCAGAGGTAGTATCGCCTACACGGACCTGGAAGGATCTATTACGAAGAAAACTGGTTATCCAATCGTGAAGCTTACCAGATATGCCTTTGTCAGCGAGCTTCATCCTTAGGAACATGTGACTAACGGTCTACTGAAGGACATCCACTAAAACACTTGCTCGATGTGTGTGATAGGAAAGTGACACGCGGACATACCTTATCCCTTTACGTCCCAAGTTCCCGTATTGATTGTCGGCGCCATTTTTTCGCCGTACGTGCTATATTCCTTCGGAATTCCCTACCCCAACAAGTGGTGGACTCTTCTTGCCTGGCGGCGTTAAAAGCGAAATTGGACTCACATATGCAAAAGAATAACATTCGTGAGCCTTACATTTGATATTCACTATTGCATTTATACTATAGTATTTTTCCAGTTTTTATTCATACCGTAATCCTGTGGTGTTGTAAAGTATTAACTTTTTTCACCATAAATCCTTAAATCCTTGAATCCTTGAATCCTAACCGAGTCGAACGCCTTACTAAAGTCTAAGTAAAAGAAATCAACCCGTCTGCCTTCATCCAGTATCTTGGAAACTCTATCTGAAAAGCATAAATTATTCGAGAGACAAAACCTTCTTTTAAGTAAGCCATGTTGAACCGTGCCTAACGATGAATTGTGCACGAGGTGGCTGCACAACTGATCACTGATAACTCTCTCCGAGGTTTTACGTAAAGCACTAGTCAAGCTTACCAGTCGGAAATTCTGAACTATATTTGCGCAACCTCCCTTTGGAATGGGTACGACAATGGCTTTCTTCCAGTCATCTGATAGGATGCCTTTACAGAGCGATTCGTTTTATATCTCTGCTAGTACTCTAGATATTTCCTTTACAATTTTAGGATGCACATCGTCAGGCCCGGCGGATTTATTTCCGTCTAGATTCTTTAGGATACTAGCGACATCATCCGTGCAAGAAACTACTTCGCTTAGTGAGGCACCCATTTCTGTACTAAGAGTTGGGACTGGATGGGGTTATACGTATCATAACAGTCAATAAAGGGGAAGATGAATCGGCATAGTTCCGTATATATGTATCTAGAAAAAGGGGGAAATAGGTGCAGTATCTGGAATAAGGAAGAGTATAAATCCATTAAACTTGTTGAGAAAAATAGAGATAAGCGTCAAGTCGCTCTCAAAAACGGAGAGTGTCGGGTAGGTTACGACAAAAACTGGTAGACCATTCCAAACAAACGGGGTACGGACAGAAAAGAAAATTTACAGCAGTTGAACCGACTGGACTGGTGAGCTAGCTTGAAGACATCTCCTCGGGTTTCGGAACTAGGTGCCATCAAAAGCAATCCATGGCAAGGATGTTTGCTCTCCTTAAGGATCGAGAAAACCAGTATCAGATTCCCTCGAATGCGACGGTAACTCATCTGGAAGATGTTGGGTTTCTAGAGGCGGTCTTCATACTTCAGCAAACTGAGTCCTTTGACGAGCTTTATGGATCTCCTTTGAGCCTGTTCTAGGGCGTGATGGTCATGTTTTAGCCATGGAGACCAAAGGGATACCGCATAATCACAGGTGGGTTCTGATGTACGCGTGCAGGTTCGATGTAAAAAGCAGCAGTCAAAAGACCCAAAGAAACTTTTGAGGAGCCCCACGTTGCGATTGGCGATTGAGGATGCGAGGGAACATTGTACTTAGCACCCAAGATCCGTTTGAACCAATACGCCGATGTCTTTTTCTAGCACATTCACCGAATGTTCGGTGTCTACCAGATTCCACCAAGATTCGCCAGGGTGGCGAGCTGGTTTAACATTGCTCAGTTATTAAGTAAGGTAAGATCCGCCTGCAGGTCAACAAAACCATTTGAGGAAGAGAGAATGCGCCATAATTTGATATCATCCGCGAACATTAGAACCGGTGTGTTCTCACATTCTCCAATGTCGTTGATGAACATTAGGAACAGACGGGGACCGAGTATAGAGCCGCATTGTATCAAAAAACAATCGGAAAGCGATTGTTTGATGCTAACGCGAGGTGTCCTTGAGCGGAGGAATTCGGCTATCCAAGAAAAGAGTAGGTTACCAATTCCACGTAGGCCAAGCTTTTGCAGTAAAATACCGTGGTTAATACGGTCAAAAGCTTTGGAGAAATCCAGGTATTTAACATCGACACCATAGCCTGCATAGACAGCTTTGTTCCAGCTGTCCCGCACTAAAAGCAACTTTGTTGTATAAGAGTGTCAGCGGCGAAACCCATGTTGTTCGACAGCGACTGCATTCGTGTTCTCCATAACAGCCATCAAATCGTCGGATAAAATAGATTTCATTACTTTGGAACGCACACAGAGCAGAGTGACTGGGCGGTAATTCGCAGGATCACTGCGGTTTCCACATAGATCCAGGTGAAGAATTCCTGTTTCCCATCTTCAAAAACATAGGAGATATCGAGCAAACGTTTGAATTACATAGAAACTGGTTCACAAAGATGCGCAGCAACCGCTTACAATGCTTTCGGCGTGATCCGGTCTACTCCAAGTGGCGAATTTTTACGGAGCTGCATGATCTTTTTATATACGCGTTCAGCTGTGAACAGAATAGTAGAGAGTCTATGTGGGGGTGGAGTGATATTCAACGAAGATGGTTGACAATTCTGGAATACCGGCATTTATTGATCCTTCGTGATAACCAATGCTGGAAAATGGAAACATAGGTTCTCTTCACCAGCACGGTAAGAAGTCTGCTAAAGAAAATTCGTGTATAAATATCAGAGTCTCTAGCGTTCGTTTTCTTTACCGGCTAACGCATAAAAATGAGATTTACCTATTATTACCTCGGAATTTTGGAAAGTATTCAGGGAATATATTACCAAAGTTGCGTTCCAAGCTCTTTGGTAGATCACCTGTTAACGTTATACCATAAACCAAGTAAATGCTAGATTTTTCTGTTTTTTATACACGGTTTTACTTCACTTGACCACTTAATGTGTTGGTGAAGAGAAACTGCTTTTACTTTCTCCAGCATCGGTTATACCGCGGTGCTCTTCAAATAAAATCCAGGACAATCACTTGACGTCATGATCGTCGAAGATTTCAAACAGACAAAAAGAAAAACCGTTTAGGCAGAGGTGGGTGCTTCTCTTCAGCTTTCCACCGAAAGAAATTCTGGACGCTCGATTGTCTCGTTAGCCATATACTGTCCTGTGGAAACTGAACTGAACTAAACTGTTCCGAGCGGTTCTGTAACGGGCAAATAACCAGAAGTGATGGTTAGCTTATATTGCAGGCATAGACTATTCCGTTTACGGTAATTCATGCAGACTTGAGGAATTCAAGGTGCATAGACCAGAAGGTATTTAAAATTTTAGTTCAGTCTTTAGCTTCTGTCCGTGAAATGTTTCTGAGGAGCGACGACTTCTGACATAATTAATTTCTGTTGTACTTTGACGTATGCTACAATTGGTCGAGATTGATCAAGAATCCTGCACACTTTTTATTTTAGCTGACACAGGAGGAAAAACAAAAGGGTTCTCTTCGCCATTCGATGCAGACATCAGTGTATACATTCACGACTTGTTATTACATAATAGAATTTTTAATTTTCGAGCTTTTGTCGTTTTTGATTTATGGAAAAATGTATATAAAAATCCAAAACTTTCCATCTTTATTCTTTTAGAAAGCAAGCCAAAGGAATGATATTTTGTTTGAGCATATCCACATCTTGATTCACGCGTGACTTTTGATGACGAGAAGAGCCATGTAAGTAGAACACGACTAGTACCTGGTTCAATAGATAATATTTTGGAAGTCATGTTTGGAAAAGGACTAGGATACTAATATTAAGAATTTATTTGAAGCATTTACCAAAATGCCAGCGACCAAGTCTTCAGGTAGCCAGATCGAGTAGCTAAACATTCTAACACCGAAGAAGTGTCGCTTGATTAAAAACCATCCAAAATTTTCGTAAGCATTTTATGCAGGGTTTATTTATCTCTAGAACAAATTTTCGCAATCATCCTCCGAGAATTCTTCAGGAATTTTGCAGGTTTCTATCAGGTCTCCCTTTAAACACGCACGATAAATTCTGAACAGCCCTGCAAACAAGTAGACAGTTCATATCAAAAAACTAACCCATTGTAGGAGACAAATGTTGGACGATCTTTAGTAGTAACAAGAATTTTCGAAAGGATTTGAAATAGATTGATCTCTTATTTGTCACGGGTGCATAAACACCGGTGATAACCGGATATCAGCGACAGTGATAATAAATACTTAAGCGTTGTGCAAACGTTACACTTGCTTGAATACCGTAAGTTTTCCAAATTGTTTTTCAATGTTCCTCTATTATCTATAGGATACATACTTTTATTAATCAATCGCAACTAGTATAATTTTACTAATATCGAAATATATAGAACATTTTTTATTCATATATTAAATTTCTATGCTATGTATCTTACAACTTCAATATCTTTCCGTTAAACTGCTCAAACTAGAAGTTGCACCGTAAAATTAGACAGCGAAACTTACATCAACTTAAAAAACTGAGAAAAATAGAATCGGAAATCTCAAGTTTATGATCATAGGTAACAAGCTCTCAAACGGAATACAATAAACTTACTTTCTGTTCTTATGTTTCCGATCCATGTTCTGATAGTGTAGCGGTTGATCTAGCGAATATTCCACTGAATGCGTACGCCTTCTGATTATTGTACCCAAGAAATCGGAACACAATTCTGAACGTAACACGGCATACAGATCCAAAACAATCAAACGATAGACTTATTCCAAAGCAGAACACGTGAGCAGCGTGAATAATGTGTACATATTTACACGTATCATTATAACAAAACAAATGACAAAAAAAATCTAGGATTAATGTAATAAAATATATAATGATGAAATCACCATAATACTCCCTCCATAGAGCGTTAAAAGAGAGTGAAACGCTTGAAACGAAAAGTTAATCCGCGTAGGCTGCAGGATTTGCAGGCCAGCTGACTCTCCGACCTAATCGAGTTTTTTAATTGTGGAGGGTGAGTCAGAAGATGGAAGAGAGTGTTCACACGGCTGGGTCGATTGGGTTGACTGAGGCACATTGGGGCTAATAGGAGTGGGCCGGGTTAAATCAAGACTGTCAACATCGAAGGTACTACTTCGGGTGTGAACGTTTGAGTGTCGTGTTTTGTCGCACACTGGTTCGATAAAAGCTCCTTTCAAGCGGTCAATAGTAACCGTATCCTGAGCACCATTTTTCTCGATGACGAAGTATTTGGCACAGCGGCCAATGAACTTGAAGGGTCCAGTGTATCGGGCTTGCAGGAGTTTGCGCGTGTGATCAGTTCGAATCAAGCATATGATTGTAGATTACTTGGCAAGTAAACGTAACGATTGTATGGGCGAGTGGGAGCGGCCCGCAATTGACGCATGAATGATCGTTAGCGATTGACATAATTGGGAACAGTGATGTCTGCTGCCAAGTCTTGGGATGCGATCAATTCACCAGAGAGGTGGAGTGGAGTACCGTAAATTAATTCTGCCGCGGAACAAGCGAGATCTTCTTTGACAGTAGCACGTATACCAAGAAGTATCAATGACGGGTTCTCTGTCCAATTTTCCGTGTATCCATGTGACATCAGTGCGGCTTTTAGTTGTCGATGGAACCGTTCAACAAGTCCGTTAGCGCAAGGATGATAAGCTGTTGTTTTATGTGATTAGCACCTAAAAGCATAGTCAACTCATGGGAAAGGTTTGATTGAAACTGGGATCCACGATCCGTAGTAATAGTTGATGAGACACCATAATTACTGATCCATTTTTACAGAAACGTTTTCGCTACGGTTTCGGCTGTAATATCGGTAATAGGGATGGCAATAGTCCAGCGGCTGAAACGGTCGACGCTGGTAAAAATGTATTTGAAACCATTAGAGATAGCCAGAGGACCGACAATGTCGAGATCAACATGCTGAAAACGTTGAATCGGTGGAGAAAAAGATCCTGGGGCACTGAGAGTGTGACGTTGTACTTTGCTGTGTTGACACTTGATACAGGCTTTTGTCCAATTTTTTAATATCCGCGTACATTTTTGGCCAAAGAAAGCGAACGGCGATCAACTTACGAGTAGCATGAATACCGGGGTGGAAAAGCAAATAAAAGTGTTCAAAAATGGACTTTCTAAGTAACTCTGGTACTAAAGGACGAGCATGGTCGATGGAAAAATCACATAATAAAGCCAAACTCAAATTGGGGATAGGGACACTTTGAACTCTTAGGTATGAGGTAGATTGATATTGCTGTAAGTCACTGTCATTTTGATGAGCCTCTGCTAAATGCTTGAGATCGAATTTCGATTGACTGATTGCGGTGAGTTGCATGCGAGAAAATGCATCTGCAACTGTGTTTGGTGAGGCAAACAGATAACGTATATCACTCATAAATTGCGAAATATAGTCAAGTTGACGTACCTCACGGGGTGAATATATATCGGCTGTAGCAGACAGGGCAAAAGTCAGGGGCTTGTGATCAGTCCGAACATTGAAATTGCGGCCTTTGAGAAAATGTCGAAAATGGTGAACAGAAAAATATATACCTAACATTTCACAACCAAATGTTCTGTAACGTGTCTGGGACGGTTGGAGACGAAGTGAAAAGAGTGCAAGCGGTTTGACAACACCGTCAATACTTTGCTGGAGGACAGAACCGACTGCTGCTTGTGATGCATCAGTGCCAAGCATAAGTGAATCGTGAGGATTCCTAGACATGCAGGATAATGAAGATGCTTCATTCAATGCGGTCTTCAATCTTTGAAACGATTCAACAGCATTAGCATCCATTTTAAATTGTCGCCCATTTCCGCGTAGCAAATCAGTCATTGGTTAAGATATGTTGGCACAATCGAGAAAGAATCTTCGGTAGTAATTGACTAAACCAAGAAATCGACTTAACTGTCAAAGAGAATTGGGACATGGATAGTCGCTAATGGACGAGAGTTTATCGGGCAAGGGGTGAATGCCGTTTTGATCGACATGATGTCCTAAGATTTCTAGAGCAGCGACACCAAAAAAGCATTTATCTGGGTTAACCACCACGCCAAACTGTGAAAGTCGCTGAAACACCGAACGCAGATGTACTGCATGTTCCACTTGAAACGAACTAGCAATGAGGAAATCATCACTATATACATTAACGAAAGATAATCCTTGGAAAACTTGGTCAATGAATCTCTGGAAGGTTTGAGCAGCGTTGCGTAAACCAAATGGCATTTTTAGAAATTCGTAAAGACCAAAAAGTGTGGTGATGGCTGTTTTCGGAATATCTTCCTCGGCGACAAGTATCTGGTGGTAAGCACGCAACAGGTCTAGTTTAGAAAACACAGGTCTTCCATGCAAGGAAAGTGCAAACTCGTGTATGTTGGGGATAGGGTAACGATCAGGAACAGTAACTCTGTTAAGAGCACGGTAATCTCTACATGGACGCTGGGTGTAAGCTTTATTCTTCTCAACCATGTGAAGGGTCATACCGAGGGCGATTTGGATGGCCGTATGATTCCAAGTTCAAGCATGTGTTCAAACTCTCGCTTTGCGACCTCGAACTTGATCGGAGCCAAAAGACGGGGTCTGTTAAACACTGGAGGACCACAGGTCAGAATGTGGTGTGTGACATTATGATTAGCAGTAGTAGATCGCGAACACGGCTCAAAAACTTCGGAAAATTTTGTCAGTAAGTCACTGAACGCTGATGGGATGTCAGGGGTAAGTGCTTGGGTTCGAGTGGGGGATCACAGAAGTTACCAAACGAAATAATCTTTGTTAAGTTGTCAATAAGCTCTTGTGTAGCAATATTAATCGAAAGGTCAAAATAAGAGAAAAATCTGCACCCAGAATTGGTACTTTGACATCGGCGAGTGTGAAAATCCATCGAAAATTACATCTGAGACCTAATTCGACAGAAAGTGATCTCTGACCAAAAGTAGAAATTTTCGTGCCATTTGCCGCCTGTAACGTCAACGAAGACGGGTTCTTGCGTTCCATACTGGATGGTGAGATTACGCTAATTTCGGCACCAGTGTCGATGAGGAATCGCATGTTAGTGGCCCTGTCGGTAACGTAGAAGAGACGGCTTTGAACGGTGACAGACAGAGCTGCGGTGTCTACTGTCTGGCTTCGCGGTTTCCCTGCTTGTACAAATGTGAGTTGTAAGTGCAAGGTGGAGTGCAATTCAGGGCTTTTGCACCGTATGGACGATGATAATAGAAAAGACGCGATCCGTTAGAACGACTAGTGGATTGTTTCTTGGGCTGACGAGGATGATGATTTCCAGAGTTACTACGGGATCGTGCGATGTTTTGTACTTGCAATGACAAGTTATTGAACATCGATTTCAACTCTTCAAAATCGCTGGGAGTCTGTATACCAGAATTTTCGTCACTCGTGTGTCTGACGTGAGACAATGTGACGCTGTGTGAGATATCGTAAACTTCGTCTGCAATGCGTGCCAAGTGTTGAAAACTGGTGTGCTTGTCCATAATGGCTAAGACTTTGCCTACGTCGGCTGTAAGACTCTGCTACCATAATTCACTAATCATGTTGTCATCCACAGGCTTCTCTCCTTGTAATTAGATCATGTGTCGCAGGTGTTGTGACGGAGTGTGATCACCAATTTCTGAGCCGGACAACAGTTTCCGTAGGTTTTGCTCGTCAGTAGACGAAGTACATGAGATAATGGCATGCTTAAGTGCATCGTACGGATTGTCAGCAGGGCGGTTGTACATTAAATCAGCAACCTCCATTGCGACTGACGGTAGCAGCATACCCACAACACGGTTATACTTGGCTCGTAGAGTTTTTAAGCGGTAAGACTCGAATAGTGCTTTGTTTTGTGCGAACCAGAGGCGAGGGTCGTTCATACTAAAAGTGGGAAGGCTAAAGTGAGACATAGCGTCTGTAGAAATGTCATCAGATGGGGTATCAGAAAATGCTGACTTAAGATTCATTTCTTAAATGAAAAATATATATGACAGCAAAATCAAAATAAATGGGAATATATGGTAAGAACGAAAATTTCAAAAATAAAAATGTTCGGTCTCACCAATTTGTAGCGGTTGATCCAGCGGAGATTTCACCACTAACTACGTACGCCTTCTGATTATTGTACTCAACAAATCGGAACACACTTCTCAACGTAACATGGCATACAGATCCCAAACAATCCGACGATAGACTTGTCCCAGAGCAGAACACCATAGCAGCGTGAATAATATATTCAAATTGTGTACATATTTTACATGTTTCATTATAACAAAACAAATGACAAAATATGTAGGATTAATGTAATAAAATATACAGTGATGAAAACACCATAATAGCATCTAAATTAATAATGCAAGAACTATCAAACCTAAAATCAGAAATGTTAAAATCTTATCTCGTCTCGAACTTAGTGGACACAAATCTTATAACTAATACTTGGAGACGTCAGGACCAACGTGACTGAAAACTAATGCTACCTAACCATCACGTTTATAGGAATAATCAGACTTCGAAACGCGCTGTTGGTACTCTTATCTATGTTCATTCCGGGTTTAAAGCTGATACCCTGATCTAATCTGGTCTATCATAAATAGAAGACTTAGCATCGATAGTTCTACCATAATTGATCCCTTAATATCCACCATCTCCAACTTTTTCTAAATGTATGCAATTTTGAAGCATCTCTATATCACATACAGTATAAACTCTTTGCTGGTGACTTCAACATGCCAAAGTTGAACTAGCAAGATAACTTGTACGATAGATGCTTTGCATCCAATAACAGAACGACAGAATTATTAGGATATCAACAATTTATCGATAAACCTACTAGAAATGACAATATTCTAAACATAGTCTTCACACTGAATCTATCCCTATCTAACTTAAATAAAATTCCCTCATTTCTTAATAGGGACCATAAATTTTTATCATTCCAGATATTATGGGCCATAAATTCTACTAACATTTTTACAATTTAATGTTAAACCAAAATCCAATGGCGTTTACTGCAAATTACTCTCAAAAGAAGAGTGGAACCAGTTTTTCATGTCCCGTGATTTCACAATCATTTTATTAACATTCCATTTGAAATTTAGGGATATACTTCTGGAGGCTATTGGCACATTATACGTGGTAAACTAAAGAAATTTCAGAAAATAGAAATGATAATAGCAGTGCTATAATCATTTGCCACATAAACACATGATATCTTCCTATCATCCGTTCCTGTGAGCTATGAAGCAGTCACAGCTAATCCTTAGACACGCACTCAGAGCTTATAAAAATGGATCCCTGATAATTCAGTTTACGTTGAATTCACTAAGTAAGCTAGTCGTGTAACGATCATTAAACTCACCTAATGCACAGATTTCATGTACTGAATCAATTATAAGTGTATTCGAAGCTACCCGTCACCATTTTTATCTATACTTTGAATCTACTTATAACAACGCAAACTATACAACCAGCCAACCTTGCTCACCGAACACACGGAATATTTTAAGTATAAACTTGAACGACGTAAGTAAAGTCTGGGCGCAAGCTGTACATTGCAGGCTTTCCTCCAGCCATTTGCAAAATGAGGGGCAAAGACATTCGACTTCTTTTGATGAACTTATTCCACACATCTATCGACTCATGTACATTCCCAGTAGAATGTAAACAATCAGTTGTTTTGCCAAGATACAAATCTTGCTCGAAACACAGTCACAAATTAAAAACCAATAAACCGTATTGCTTACTTGTCGAGATTACTTAAGCAAATTGTAAAGGAAGATAAACGAGAATAATTTACACCTTGTATTTTTTCTGAGGCGCAACACGGGTTTCTTAATAGATGATCCTGAATAACTTACCGGTTAGAATATTGGGGCTATATCACCAACTACACCGAAAATGGTTTATCAGTAATAGTTGTTTTTCTTGGTATAACAAAAGCTTGGGACACATTAAAACATAAATTGTTGTTATCGAAAATAATGTAATTTAGTATAGAAGGCAAACTTCTCTCTGGGTTCACTTCCATCTTTACGGACCGCACCTTTTATGTCGAGGCAAATAGTCACAGATCGCGCACCCTGACGCCGGCAAGTGATGTAACACAATGTGATGTTCTAGGGCCATTATTTTTCTTCTATATTTAAAAGATATTTTGTCGTTTCCAAATGTAAATTATTCTGGTTTACTGACGACATAGCACTAGTTGCTGAATTACGGTGACTGTTATTATGCATCATACATCAACCCCCAACAATTGCAGAAATCATCAATGCCATCAAGTCCCTGAAGAATGGTAAGGCACCAGGCCCTGACGGCATCCCCTCAGAAGCTCTAAATGCAGACGCGACAGCGGCAGCGGAGATGTTACACCCCTTCCTGGTGAAGTTATGGGAACAGGAGAGAGTTCCGGCTGACTGGAAGCTCGGGCATTTGGTAAAGCTCCCCAAGAAAGGCGACCTTTCCCAATGCGGCAACTGGCGAGGAATCATGTTGTTGTCCATCCCCAGCAAAGTACTGACCAGAATCATCTTGGAGAGATTGAAAGAGGCGTTAGACAAGAAACTTAGAACAGAACAGGCGGGGTTTAGACAAGATAGGTCATGCATAGATCATATCGCCACTCTGCGTATTATCATCGAGCAATCCATTGAATGGCAGTCTCCTTTGTACGCGATCTTCGTCGACTTCGAAAAAGCGTTTGACGGCGTCGACAGGGAGACAATATAGAAGCTAATGCAACACTACGGAATCCCGCAAAAGCTGATAAACATCATCCAACGGCTCTATGAGGACTCATCATGCCAGATCATCCACAACGGAAAGCTGACAGACCCCTTCCCAGTGAAGACTGGAGTGAGGCAAGGTTGCATGCTCTCGCCGATAATTTTCTTGATCGTCATAGACTGGATTATGAGAAGAACCACAGAGGGCAGCAACACCTGCATCCAGTGGACCCCCACCAAACATCTCGAAGACCTTGACTTTGCGGATGACATCGGCCTCCTGTCTCACAAGCAACAGCATGCACAGTCTAAGCTAACGCGCCTAGCAGAAGAGGCAGAGAAGACGGGCCTGAAAATCAACATAAAGAAAACCGAGGTGTTGCGATTGAACAACCAACTACAGCAGCCACTGCATCTACAGGGGAAAGACGTGGTGGAGACTGACCGCTTTGTTTACCTTGGAAGCGTGGTCAACATTGATGGTGGCACGGAAGACGAAGTCAAGAGCCGAATCAGCAAAGCAAGGGTAGCGTTCAACACCCTGCGCCCCATCTGGAAATCTAAAGCCTTGTCCCAGCGCAGCAAAGTCCGCATCTTTAACACCAACGTAAAAGCAGTCCTCCTCTAAGGGTCCGAAACATGGCGGGTTACCCACAACATCACCAACAAGATACAAACATTTGTCAACAAGTGCTTGCGCCACATTCTTAACATCAGGTGGCCTGATAAGATTTCAAACACAGACCTATGGCGTAGAACCAACCAGAACCCCGTTGATCAGGACATCAAGAAAAGAAAATGGGGGTGGATAGGTCACACACTCCGCAAACCAGCTGATAACGTCACTAGGCAAGCACTAGACTGGAATCCACAAGGTGAAAGGAAAGAGGGACGACCCAAGCAATCGTGGAGAAGATCAGTCGTGAGTGAAGCGAAGGATGCCGGAATGACATGGACTCAGCTGAGGATAACAGCCCAGGACAGAGTTCGCTGGCGTGGCGTTGTTGCAGCCCTATGCTCCAACAGGAGTTCACAGGAATAAGTTAAGTAAGTCAAGTCAGGCATGAAAGGCTCAGTCCATTTTAACGGTTGCAGTTCATAAGCCTTCGAAATTCGCCGAAGCGTCAAACAAAGGTGTGTTCTTGCTCTGACGCTGTTCGGCATTTTCTTTGTTTCGGTTCTGAAGCACGCTTTTATGACGAGGACAGAAGGCATTAACATACGCACGCGAAGTGATGATAAGCTTTTCAACCTCAACCGGTTGAGAGCACAAACCAAAGCACGGGATGTGCTAATCCGTGACCTGTTGTTTGCCGACGATGCAGCCTTCATTGCTTACTTCCAAGAGAAGCTACAGTCGCTAATTACTGTTTTTCGTCGGCATGCAAAGACTTTGGGCTAACAATCAGAATGAGCAAGACCAAAGTCCTCGTTCAAGGGACTGTATCGCCTCCAATCATCTGTGTTGGAAACTGTCAGCTTGAACCAGTACATCATTTCACATATCTTGGTTCAACGATTGCAGATGACCTCTCGCTAGACACGGATATTGATAAACGGATTGGCAGAGCAGCTGTTATTTTCTCCCGATTGAACTTTCGTGTTTGGGGTAACCGCAAGCTGACTGTAAAGACAAAGATGATGGTATACAGCGTACTAAATGCTTTACTTTACGGCAGTGAAAACTGGACCACCTGCGCAAGACACGAACGGAAGCTGAATGCTTTCCATCTACGAAGCATCCGTCGTATCTTGAACATATCGTGGATGGACAAAGTGACTAACGCTGAAGTGCTTTCAAAAGCTGGTCTACAGAGCATGTTCACCCTATTACGTCAGCACCGCATGCGGTGGCTTGGGCACATCTACAGAATGGAAAATGGTCGTATTCCGAAAGATCTACTCTATAGTGAGTTGCAATTAGAAAGTCGACCATTGGGCAGACCGCACCTGCGTTACAAAGATGTTTGCAAAAGAGATATGAAAGCTCTTGGCATTGACCCGGCGAGTTGGGAAGAACTTGCTCTTGACCGCTCTCTTTGGAGGCATTGTTTAAAGCGTCGTCTACAAGCGGGGGAGGAGCAGATACAGCTCTAGGCTGCTGAACGCAGATCACGCCGCCGGCGTGTAACTGACGCGTTACAACCGAGTTCTGCCTATCGTCGCAAGCGCTGCGGGAGAGATTGTTCCTCTCGAATCGGACTGTTTAGTCATTCAAAAAGCTGTAAAACATGAATTTCCTGCGATTGTGATGTACATCCATGGTCGACGTCGACCAAAGTAGACCAACAATAACATTCTGGCCCTAAACATTAATACAAGCTCAAGTTAGCCGCTATTCAGCTTACATTTAATACTTGATGAGATTGTACAACTTGTATAACCATAACCGCGATATTTACTAATTTTTCACAGTGTCAACTGACCGTGATCGTGTTCACTTGTATCAGATTGACTATAATACACAGCATGTTAGGCAAATCGGCCTCTTATTCTAGTCTGACGCCTTTTAGAGGCTCATTATAGGCTGCTCAAACGTAAAATTAAAGAGAGGCGTTGGGTAAAATGCTATTTAGTCATGTTACCTGGCCTGACTATCGACCTGGGTCTGACGAAGTTTCTGTGTCGGAAGCAAAAAGTTACCGAAAACCTGCTCTTTCTGACAGTATAGAAATTCATTTGCGGTATTGACTCAAATCTGATCGAGATGCGCTAGGATGACTATATTTCTGAGAATTGCGTTTCAAATTTTTCACCATTTCATGAGCGTGATTATTTTGCCTCACTTGACTTCTCAGTCATAACACGTTCACTGTTCTGAAGAGATATTCGCACGAATATAGACGTAAAACGCAGAACAAATCGCGATAGCTTATTCGATCTGAACAATTCCGAGTTCCGATTATTATTCGAATGAGTGTGACGGTGTAGAAGCTGCATGAGTGAATTGAAGTTTCAAATTATCATTTTCATTTCAAGCTTGGGGATATCAAGTTTTGAAAATGCGCTTGAGATTTGTAAATGCCACGCGTTATTTAATATATACGTCATTCAACTGATTCATTCATTACCAGATATTATATTTGCATGAATTTGGAGTGTCAACTGTTAACTGGAACCAAAAGATATTTTCGATAATATATCAAACATCGCAACTGAGTTCCCAGCGCATTTTGAAAAAAATAGCTCTTCATACCAAAGTGATGTGTTGCTCACATACCCCGAAATTACATTCCACTACCGGTTTCTGGCTATTTGCCATCATCAGGTGGAGACAGTAATATTAGGTTCAGTAAGCCCTGAAACAGTGGATAAATTGTAAACAAGGTTATACTTGAATGCCACTGTTGCATCGGGGTTCGTACAACAAACCACGATGTTCAAACACAGAACCACATGAGCAACGCATTAGTTTGGTCATCCATCAGCGCCTTGAGTGCTTGACCACGAATCACTATGTGATTCTGTATTTGAACATCATGGTTCGTTGTAAGAACCCTATGCAACAGTGGCATTCAAGTATAACCTCGTTTACAATTTATCCACTGTTTCAAGGCTCACTGAACCTAATATTACTGTCTCTACCTGATGACGGCAAATCGCCAGAAATCGGTAGTGGAGTGTAATTTCGAGGGATGCGAGCAACACATTACTTTTTTCAACCATCAGCGCTTTGAGTGCTTGACCACGAATCACTATGTGATTCTGTGTTTGAACATCGTGGTTCCCTGTACTAACCCTATGCAACACCTGTTAGCTCTTCATTTACTGATAAAACATCAAATACTTTTTAATCTACTCAACAGTATCAGATAATGTGAAAAATTCACAAATGTTTTGAGCATGAAGAAAACGTTGGACTTCAGTTCCGTTCGTAAGCGCAGTCTTTCTGCTTTTCAAATAGGAGAAACCCAAACTCACAACCGTCGATGTTTCGCTATAAGACTTTGGTTGGTTAGTTAGCATCCACTGGTTGACCATTGAAACGTTTTTACTAATATTCCTTCTGTGTCACAAAACTAAGTGGTGGTATGATCCAATCTATATTACTGTTATGCCATGCTAATGGAATTGACCTCAATTTACTTGATGCCATTTAGCGCCGATCTTTGCGGCAATTTAAAACAAATCGATCCAGGATTTGCACTTTGTTTATTATAACCGCTTGACAACAAAATTCACACTTTCAACGGATGGTTGTCAAGCGAATTACGGCATTTCTCCCCTCAAACTAACATGTTGATGCGTTTTCAATCGCCTAATATTTTCAAAGAAATCACTCCCGATCCAAGCAAATGGCAATTAGCTTCGGTCAAATGAGTTGTTATCAATGATAGGGGGAGTGTGTTGCTTAATGACGGTGCCGAATGCGAATAAAACAAAGCTAGCTCGCACTTTATCGGTCGTGTGTTATCTCTAGTTATATGACTAACGAATCTGAAGTATAGGTCAACATGATGACCGATCCGCAAGTTACATAATGACTTCAGAATTTAATGATCATCGATGGCACCATTCGTGTAAATCACGCATAAGCCTAATTTTCCAATTTGGTAGTTCGATAGTCAAGTTCAAGTAGAATAATCTGCTTTGCGCATTGCTTTTAGCCATAACACAAATCTTAACAGTGTCGAGTAATGATCATGAAAACGTTTCTTCGAATTCGATTGCGGTAGATGAACCGAACTCATAATTTCGCGGAGCTCATATGAGGCTAAGAAGACTCGAAACTGCATCGGAAGTCCAAATACTATTTCGCTTGTATCCCATTGTCAAATTAGATGACATGTTATTGGAGTATTTGAAATCTATACGAATTTCGTGAATCGGAAACCGTGACAGTTTATGGTTCGAAATTCACGATATGCATTACTTAATCGTGCGCGTAAAATTATATTGCATTCTCTACAGCGAAAATTTGGAATTCTTGATTCAATTGAAACTAACATTACGCAGTAACTTAAAATAAACTTGACTTTAACATAGCACATCAAACAGTGTATGGTTCATCATGTTTGCGGAAAGAATAATTAAAATGTTCCACTATCAATTCCCACTTTGAAAACGTTACGAACTTATTACTTCTGAAGCTTACACTGTTTCTCATTGAAAAGCAAATGAATCACACATGCACAATTTTTAGCATTTCTCGCACACAATATATTACGTCAATCTCTGCTGCTGTCTTGATCATGTTCTCAAAATACTTTTCGTTTTTCCACTTCATGATCACACCTCCGTCCGAGATATTCTAGGGCTTTATTGCAATTGGTATACATCGAAGCATTAGTGGATCACATATTTGTACCGACGAGTAATGCATTGCAACTTTAACTAGAAAGTATACATCTCTAAGATTAAGTAGCAGGCTTATTCTTTGGTGCGGGGTAAAGTCTTGCGACATCATCCTCAGGGAAACTAGCGGACCACGACGGAGAAATAAGTGAAACTAATGATCAGAACGGGAATGTTTCACAAATGTACAAACGGAGATGAGATATTCCCTCCACTCATTGATAAATCTGTTCACTGCCTTACCCTAATTACGAGGACCATGAGGTTATTCTTGAATGCTTTTTCAACCATAAATCGTGAGCCAGGAGTAAAACAGAACCCAAATTAATCGGGTTCACTTTTAAACATGAATGTGATATAAATTTGCGAATTCAAGACATTTCAAGTTGCTTAAGGGTCTGAAAAGCATTCAGTTTAACTACAACCAGAGAATAGCTGTAATTAAAATGTGAAAAGATACCATCTCGCTAGGCATTTGAATTACACAGTATATAAGTACTTGTGATACAAATGTTCGGATAAAATCCTTTCCAATGTTACTTTAAACTCATATAAGTTAGTTGAATAAGTAAGGCTAGAATGTAATGTGTTCCAAGCAAAAAAGTCATGGGCAGAATAAAAATACCTTATGCACTGTAGGCAGAAATTTGGAACCAGCTGTGCATATACATAGGTCCAATGTTTCAGCTTGTCTATTCGCGTAAAAGTTTTTGTTAGAGATAGTTTCACCCAAGAAATATTGTGTTTAATTGGCTAAGGTTGTAACGTCAATCATTGTTATACTTGTTCAGCATTTTTTATCATTGTAATTCCCATTTTGCAGATTTTGGCTTCCACTATTCTTTTCAATGTACAAAAGTCATATATTGGTTTGACTACCAATGTACCATAGATTATACTTTTAATTCTCCGTGCTTCGTATTATCCGTGCGTGGTATAACTTTTGTTGTGGCATTATTCATCTGTGCAGATGATACTAAAGACAATCCAATTTTCGGCTTCTTCACCTCCTTCATACGAGTGGACGCCAATCAATTATTCAATACGAAGAATACAAAGAGGAAATATATTCGTTTGTGTGTGGCGAGCTGCATCTATTACAATACTTATGTTATAATGTAGTTTACAATTACAAGGTCTGCTATGATTCGTCAATAGTGGAAAGTCAAGCAAATTCGGGTGAGCTATCCTTTATTTGTAAGGCATTTTTCGTATACTGAGATCTAGTGTTTTGAGCAGTAAATTATTCGGTGCATAAGATCTTTATTTTACTTGATCCACGAAGACCATGAATGTAAACAATATTCCACGACCGGTCTCAGGCATTTATTAATGATCCATGGGGATATCTGTTTGATTGGTTTGCAGACACGGTTTTTTTGCAAAGCCAAAGTTTGCAGTGAATTGTTTAACTTAAACTCATCCAAACACCCAAATATTCTCTTGACTGCACTTTTCAAGGAAGTAAAATCTATTTGCTTCACGTCAATGATGAGCGAGCATATTTTGAAGTCAAAAAACAGTTGGTTATTCAACGACAAAATATCAAGCAACTCAATATCTTTCTGTAATCTCGAAGAATTTTCCATACAAGGGTGGAAGGTGGAATGCATCGATGACTGAATCTCAGGGAACTCCGTTTGTTGCTTCAATAATTTGTGAAAATGCACTATCGGTACGTACCAGGATAGTGCAGTCTGTTAGTGTACAGACGAATAAGGAGAGGCTCATACAGCTGATCAGGTCACGTCCGAAACTCCTAATATTTCTTTCTCTTGATAATTAATCATTCAACAGAGGATTTTCGTGCTTAACTTCAACAAGCTTAATATCTGTTCTCGGTTATACATCTTTTCTTGGTGGATAAATATATGTACTTCATTACGTAAACGTAACGTTTCCTGGGTCTCTGAAAATTGATTTTGTCAATGCCTTTAATCAGTTTTATTTTGAGCTTCTTATTTTAAATTTGATATATTTTCTGGAGTTCTTGAGGACAAATTTAGAGTACACGTCGGTTGAATTTATGAGATTAAACGAATTTAGAGTTAAAAATTAATCAGACCAAACAGGTTTCGAATAGCGATCGAAAATTAAGCGAACGTTTATAGCCGAATGGAAAAAAATTGAATTGCCAATTACATGTATATCAGAAACAGCTTCGGTTTTATATATTAGCGCTATCAAACATTGTGATGCAAGTAGACAAAATGTCATCATGCATGGTGTTATAAAAATCGTGTTGCTTCAGTGTACAATTGAATTTTCTCCAACTGACGCAGCACAAACCCCATACCTCGAATTATAACATGTTGACAGTATTTGAAGCGTCACAAATGCGTAAAATATGCTTCGTTTATATTGCCACATGTTGAAACGCGTGAAAAAATTAATCTTGAGCACGGCTAATTTGAAGGCCACTAAACGTTATTGACAATACCCAAAACTTAAGCAGGTTGCCGGTTCGCAGCTGATCTCATTCTGAAGTGCATCATTTAATGCCATAATGACGATCTGTCTAACTGTTTATTTCTTGCAGAATCAAACAGATAATCGAACTGGATGACGACATGATCAAGTAAACCCAGTCGAATTTCGTTAGCAACGTTATCAATATCGTGTTGATTGCTTGTCAGAAGGAGATCTAGGAGTGAAGGCAAATTAGTTCCGCGGTATCGGCCACTACATGCAACGTGGTTGTAAAGGGGATCATCGTTCAACGACTCACGAAATGACCGTTCGACAGAGTGTTATGTGTGAAGTATACTGCTCGGAAAATTCTGAAACTCAATGTTACCTTTTACTAAAAATTCGCAAATGAACCTGACAGTAAACATGCGAATTCTGTCGAGTATTGCCAGATTGTAAGAATCCTGTACAGACGGCGGGTGATATGCTACTCCCCATATACCGTTTTTGCAGTTAAGTAAACCTACGGAGGACTGGAGTGCATCCCGTAATACAAAATCGGAATCATTAATCTCACGGCACTAAAGGTTCTGGCAGTAGTAAAATGCTAATTCTCCTCCTCTCGTATTGCGAATAAGTGACATGTCTGTAAATTCTATTTTACTATTGTTTTGTGAGGCTGTGGCATTTTTCTAGTAATTGTGATAATCTCTGTTGAATATTTTATAAAAATGCAGGCAGTTCACCGATTAGGTTAAACTGACAATGTGCGTTTTGGTATAGAGGTATTTGATAATAGTTTTTCTCAGCAAGGTTGGGGTGTGAGAGAAGGGGCTATCAAAGTGCAGAATAGCAGCTTATAATAAGCTGTCTGTTGTATAAGCTGAATTTGTTTCTGAAACGTCAGCGAATAATTGAGTTACTGGTATTTCTTTTGGTAATTTTTTGCATCAATTATCCCCTATGAAGCATCAATGCGTTTAACCTAATCTTTCGTGGCATATGCATGAGGCAATTTTTCAGTCAGCTTAGACTGCGTCCAACACATATCTACGTTTGAACGTTACTTACATGTTCTTAGGAACGATGTTTATATAGTTCATGAATTTTAAAATCTTGAATTTGTGCGCCACTGCTATATAATATGGAACGGGCGTGTCATTAAGAAATCTCCATTGTAACTGGTTTTGTTTCTACTCTACTGCTTTAACAGTTGTTTACCCTACATATAAGACTTTCAAAAGCATTACATTTTGAGCGTTACTTTGTTGATTATAAGTTTATTTCTTGGGTATTCCGTCGAATTTATACGTGGCATATCAGCTGTTTTTCTCTGATGATGAACACGTACATACACCCGCTTATTGATTACGCTTCACAAGCCTGGACCCCATGGCTTCAAAAAGACATTTCACTATTGGATCGCATATATCATTAAGCCTCAAAGTTGGTCAAGTTGGTCATTGGGCTCGTAAACCTACCATTTGCTGACGGACTAAGTAAACTGAAGCTGACGACACTTGTATAAAGGAGACTGCGAGCTGACCTCCTCCTCACATTCAAAATCCTTAACAGTGTTTCCCACCCTTTGGATATACTATTTCACCGACGAACATCCAGAAACAACCGCGGTCACAACTGCAAGTTGGAAATACCCCACTCCAATCAGAACTGCCGCAGGTATTTTTATTCTGTGCGTATTTGTTTCGCTTGGAATTCCCTGCCAGCCAATTTGGTAAGCTCAAACTTTTTCTATATTTAAATTAAAACTGGACGATTTCCTGATAGCCAATCCAAATTATGCCCCGAACTATTTATAATCTATCGTTACCAGAATTATTTTGATTTTAAATTTTTTCTACACATATATACACATATACACTTGTACCTATAGTTCAGCTGCATGGTTATTGTAAAGTAATTGCTTTCTCAACCATAAATCTTGAATCTTGAATCTTGAATCCTTGCAGTAGTTACTGAACCCTATCTAAACAGGATAAAAACAATTGTAATATGTTTTTCTGAAGTTTTAAAATATAACTATGATGTTAAACAGCCTTTATTTGTTTATATTTTCGGAAGTAGACTTAGGTTTTAAGCCGTGCCAATATTAACGTTCTCATTGGATGAACGTCCATACGGCGCACCACTTTCGTTATTATTAACATTTATCTTCCTACAATCTGACCACTTATAGTGTGTCACAGGTTTCTTTTTCATCGGTACCGTAAAATCATTGTTCACTGTGTCTCTCGCTTTTGCAGGTCACCAGACCGCTCGCCTGCCCTAGATCGAGATGCTTTCATGTAAACCTCGGTAGTGATCTCCGGCGATGGCATTATATCTTCCGAGTTCCTCGAGACTGGGCTTGAAATGAAGCAACTTCTACTTGCTTGCAAACGACTTCAATTTCATGCAGTCCTAGAACTCTTTCAATGTTATATCTTGATATAAAAACCTATTTTTCTACCTTTCATTCCATCCTGCTCCCCAACCAACTTTTATCAATTCGCTGTCTACACAACACCGGCAAGTTCCACATACCAAATATCGTTTCATAAAGAACGACAAATAGAAGCATAGAGACATATATTATCAAAAAATCACTGATAGCATTAAAGAGCATCATATTTAAGACATCTTGAAAACACATATTGCCGAATGAAATGTGACCTCATGGGATTAATTTCGACCCGCGTGAGATGGTTCCAGATGGTAACTGCCGTTTTCTTGGAATTTGAACAGCTGAAATTTAAGCAAATAAACAAGCATGAGTTAGACTCGAGGTCGTTGTAATGCGAGCGCGCTAGTAATAAATAATTCATACAACATACCATCAGGTGACATGCCAGCTTTAAGACATTTTTCAAATCTGCATGCACGACACCGGTTTCGCTCTTCTGGAGTATTCATGCAATTCCCACCGAAAGGGCAAACATATTGACGACCTTCTTGTACGGTTCGGCGGAAGAATGCCTGAAGTAAAGAAGTAGATTGTGAAGATCAAATTAAATTTCAAGTGGAATATTATTAAACGTGACGGAGCATACCTTACAGCCTTCACATGCCATCGCACCGTAGTGCCTACCGGTCGCCAAGTCTTTACATACGGCACAGCAGTCACTGCCTGGCTCGGAATTATTCATTCGTATGTGAGCTACTCGCTGATTCACATAGCGTCGTTCTTCGCCCCGTCGAGCGCGGGCGCCAGGTTTCGACTGTCTTGGAATGGCTTCAGGTTGCGCCCTGTTAAAATACAAACAACGAATTGATAATGAAAATTTCGTTGCTCAAGATAATTTGAAAATTATTATTGCCATTTATTACAACCAAGTTTATGAATGGCTCATACAAATATAGGAGCATTTCTTTAGTCAATCATGCTTTTAATTGGAAGTCATCCTCAAATAAGTTAATAAATCGCGAAAGAATACTACTCAATAAACAGTAACTCACATGATTGGAAAATGCATATTAGAAACTCCATTGTGCTGGACGAAGTAATGTGCGTGATTCGGGTTTGGGATTAGAGGTAGTGGCTCGTTAGAAGTTGATGGTCCACAGTATGGCGAACAATTGGCATATTGTATCAGTGGATTTTCAGTGTTGTACGTATCATTCGTGGATGGACCAGAGGTAGAATATTGTGGTTGAAAATGTGGCTGATTGACTTGTGCATGGTAAGCAGTTGTTGGTTGGTTGGTGATACTCATTCGATTATTGTACATCTCTGATGGTAGCATTGGAGGTGCTTCTGTTGGGAATGAATGACTCGGCTCCATGTGAAATGGACCTGGTTGAGGCGAAACGCCATGCGTTCTGCTTGTCAAGCTTGCTGAATAAGAATCAGGCGACATCTGTGAAAGTGGAACTGATTGTGTTGTGGCAAAATTACACTGCCCAAAGTGCGTTGCGGCGGGTTGACGCAAATACCTCTGGATTTCAGTTACCATCCGTTGCTCAGAATCAATTTGCATTGATATATTACGTCCTTGTTGTGGCAAATGCGTTTGGTTTGAATTATGTGTCGCACTGGCATCAAATGAAGTGGATTGCCTCAGGTCTGTGGTGTTGGCGTTTGACAGACAATGATACGGTTGACACCCACTAACATCGTGTCGATTCGGCACATATTCGGTCGGCCGATGTTTGCTTGATCCGAAGTTTGTGCAATCAGACATATTTTCTCTGTTGAATATTTGGGTGTGTCTTGGGGAAAATTGTTGCATGCAATCCGGTTGTAACGACGATAATGGCTGTTGAACTCTTTGCGTGTTAAAGCAATCCTCATTTGTCCAAAGATTTGGTACGTATTCTGAAGTGAGTTCTTCAGTTTGCTGTGACTTTCTCTGGAAAACCGGGGTCAAGAGTTCGCCAATGTTTTGACCCTCTGTTGGACTAGCTCTTTCTATTCCAGAGTCGGACGAAGTACTTGATGATTTCGAATCCGCTCGATGTTCGTGTGGGGGATGTCCGATCAGGGATAATTCTTCAATCGACGGCAATGCTTTATCCATTTAGCCTTTTCCAAAGATGCGATCCTTTTCTGCGGTTCAAAAGCTTCAATTGTTTGAACTCGCGTGCGCTTGAACTTTTATCGCACTATTGACCTTTGATCGTCCAATAAGCGCAGTTGGCCCAGCACATTATCTAATTTGTCACCCGATTGGCTCTGTGCTCAGGGATGACGTAATAACATGTGTGTCATGTTTTATCGCACCAAATAAGCGAATAAGCACATAAGCACAAGGCCATTTACAATATTCCCAGTGTTAGTTGTCAACGGTTTCACGGCGATTCAAAGGGTATTAAGTGATGAACGATCATCTTAAGTGCAGATATTTGTTGTTGTTTGTTGGTGCCTCCTTCGGTCGATGTCGACCATGGATTGTGACAGTGGCACGAAACGCGTGAAAGTTCAAGTTTTGCAGCTTTTTGAGTGACTAAACAGTCCGATTCGGGAGGAACAATCTCTCCCGCAGCGCTGGCAACGATAGTCAGAACTCGGTTGTATTTCGTTAGTTGCACGTCGGCGGCGTGATCTGCGTTCAGCTGCCAAGAGCTGTATCTGCTCCTCCCCAGCATGCAGACGACGCTTTACACAGTGCCTCCAATGTGAGCGGTCGAGAGCAAGTTCTTCCCAAATCGCCGGGTCAATGCCAAGAGTTTTCATATC
>JACCGJ010005218.1:0-13434 GCA_013407085.1 Atriophallophorus winterbourni | reverse complement strand
AAATGTTAACGGAGGCGATTTTGTTCAGTTTAGTTCAAATTCCGGTGTCGTTTTCTTATGTTCATATTACTGTGCGGCTGAAATGAGTTCATTCGAAGATGAATATTTCGGTTTTGCATGAAAATTGCTCTTTCCTTATGGAGTGATTGCCGTTTCGTTCAGCTTTAAAGGCTGCGTTATAAACTATTTATGAAAAGTCATGCTTGTCTCGCACCTGGATTTCAAGGAAGGGCTTTTTCTTCAAAAAAGTAAACGAAGCGGACAGCTAACAACTAACTTTCGTTTTCGAAGTAGGCCTAAAGACAATTGCGATTGTGAGAAACATTTTTAAATGACCGGATGGTGAATGGTGATTAGAAATTAATGAATTTTGCTGTTAACAATGAGACTCTGTCAGAAATTGTCGCGGCATAAGAAAACAAGATTTCAAGATTCAAGATTCAAGATGCTGTTCAAATGCTGTTTGTCTCTTGATGGATGTCGACCATGAATGTACATCATAAGCCCATGAGTTTTTATGCTCCACAGCTTTAAAAATGATTATGAAGGAACAGTCTCTCTCACAACAATAGACGAACGATACCAATCGTAAAGAGCACTATTAATGATGATAAAATAAACTTTTATAAAATGACGGATTTGTTTTTTATTCTATTGAGATTCCATTTTACTAAGCCCATCCCAAATGAAATAGATTTTCCGGTAGTACCCTTCTACTGTGACAATATTATGCGTATTATAATAGAAACATAAAGTTTTTAGAATACCATCTATGCAGCACTACATTAAGCTGGTAGACTGGAATAGCTTGTATCGAAAGTTGAAGTGAGTTTTGAAACCAAACATAAACCCCATAACCTAAACCAGGATGAATAAATGTTAGCCACTACGAAATAGCTCATGAAATTTACAGTCAACAAATTGACACATTAATACATACACCCAATACTCACGCTTCCGAATCTCGTTGTAAGTATACCATTATCTGGTCAGATGAGCAGCATAATTAGCAACGAATACAAATGCTGAAACGTAAAATGATAAGAAAAGATAGACGTGAGCAACATAAAAATGAATTGGATGACGTCACTCCACATGAACAGTTTTATTTGGAGAAACTTTAGGCCGGGAATCATGATTAATTGAACTGCGTGTTGGAGCGATTTATAATCACCTAAATCGAGATACGAACGAAAAGATGCACGAAATAGAATGAAAAATAAACTTCTAATATTCTTTATTATTTTCAAAATATCTAAAAAGAAAAAATAACAAATCTTTCGAAATACAGCAACGCAGTTATTGAAAACATTGAGAAAACAACGCTTTTTGCCCATTAATTTGAAGGCTAAGAGAAATATTCTGCGGAGTTCATCAAAAATATCAAACGATAATTACCGTTAAAGGCAAAGGAATTTTTTATCTTAGAAAAAAGTCTAGGAAGCCTTGAAATTTTTCTCCTCATCGAAAACAACTGCTTAAAAACACTGGATATCATCTTGTTTCAACAGCTGATTTGATCGGGTTAAGTGTACTAAAAGACTAAGTTTCTAACGTTTTTGAAACGTGTGAACATGCGTTCAAATTTTTTTGCTGAAAGTCAGCCTCATTTTAGCCAGAGCTGTATGCCATCAGAAGATGGGTGACGGCCCTAACATATCTTACGATACTTTGATGTTAAAACACTCAGGTTCTCAAGTGATCCTTAGCGTTTAAATGAGCGTAAACTTCCGTTACACATGATTAAATATGGCAGTTGATCTTTCCGAAGGCAAATAGCACACAAATGAACTAGATATTCAAGCAGAAACATGTTATAAATATCCTATTGCATTTACAACGATCTAACTCCGAAGTGCGGACAAACATTTATGTGCAAAACGTGCCGATGTGATTCTTTTGCGTTCATCTCCGATTCGGTGAATATTAACCTTGGACGACCACGACAAGTGAGCCATCGTCGTTTTTCTACATTTAGCAGTGCACAGATGCCCATAATCATCATCATCAGAGACAGTATTACACCCGCAGTCTGTACCGAATGGTTAACTGCCATACAACCATGAAAATGTGAAATCCTAAAAGATGCGGATTAGAGGGGCTTGAATAGCTACGGATTTCATAGAAGAGTAAGCACATACAAACTTGAATGATGTGCCTACACCTCGAACGAAATAGGTATTCAATTAAGTTTAGTGAACGAGTAGAGCAATATCAGCACGACAGCTTCATTGCGGCTCTTACTGTCATGCATCTTAATAAGCTTTTCTCGTCATTCAACAAACTTAAACAAGACGATTCTAAGTGCAAGACTACCAGTGAACACGGATTTGGGGCATATTCTGAAGTGTATATAAACACTGCGATGGCTGATCATGGGGACCTCCGCCAGGAAGACGTGCTGCGCTGACTTTGGAAATGATTACTAGTAATGGTTTTAGCTGCCTATGTAATGTGACGGTTTGGCCACCACGAGAATTACGCCAATCAGGATGTGACGTCGCAAGAAGAAAACGTTTTGAAAGTCGGTGGTCCGACATCAGTCAAACGTGATCCAACGAGCGTGACGCACGCAGGTTGATTTGCTTCTCTATAAAAACATGCTAATTTCGGAGAGCATCTTTGCGTATGCGATTATGACAGCTAAAGCATTAAAATGCTGCGGAGACGGGCGCCCATGAAAATAAAAATCTACTTCTCGGTAGCTCTATCAATTTGACGATCCAATATGTTTTAGCAGGAGCGCTTATTTCCGTCATCAAACTCCGAGTTAACACCCGTAAAGTGCACAATTGAAACAACAAGAGGGAGTAAAATACAAAACTTTATTCCTTCTTATTGATTAAGATTCATTGGTAAATCTCAATTTGCTAAGAACAGGGATTTATAAAACGTGATTAGTTTTTGCATGACTATTCATGATCATCAGCGTAGTATGTTCAGATCGTAGGTTCAACGTTTGAGAGTTTATGCACGCGCGATCAAAGAAATAAAATCGAGTACTCCGACCCACATAAAAAATGAAATCATTCACTAACGCAAGTTTCACATCATTCGTTGTGTTTTAAACACCCACCTGAGTCTGAAGTTTCAAAACTTTTCGAACAAAGTTTTTCCCTTCTTCTCATTTTCCATCCTTGAATTTATCAGCGGTTAACATGTTGCTTCCATACAGTTTGTTAGTCTCCGTGTATGTCTGAGTATACAACACGAATCGGATAAAAACACTTGATATGTGTTTTTGTTTTCAGGTAAGCATTGCCATGAGTAGAGACTTAAATATGTGCATTTGAGCCTTGACGTTTGCTGCAGCACAGAAAGTTTTTTTTTACTCGCTCAAGGGAGAGAGCTGCAACGCATCAAAATTTGTCGTCATCTTTAAAACTTCGTTTTTTCAAACGGTTTCCTGGAACACATTAGTCGCTTGATCTGGAAAAATATTACTTTTTTCAGTATGTAATTCTTCCAGTTCCTTTGGTTGGTTTATTTTAGAAACCTTCATTTCAAAAAAACATTTAATTCCCTTCCAGTACCGTTTTCATATGTTCAGCATTTTTCCGACTATCTATATCTGCCTAATTATCTTGAATTCTACGTTCACGTATCAGATAGTTTTTTACATCTTGGTAATCATTGTTTACTATCAAGAGAAAATCCAAATTATGCAGCTGCATTGCAATGTGAGAGCAGCGAATTCATCACATAAATTTTGGGGTTGTGTTCGAAAGATATTTTGTCTTCAGTTTCATCAGATTTACTTCTATTGCATTCTACACGGATCCATTCTCAACAACTTCAGATGACGCATCACTTACTTGCGTTAAAATTTATATGTGGACGAATTCCTTGGAACTTGCGAATTTGATGAAATTAAGCACTAAATGATTGGTAGATATAAGAGCACTGTGAAGGTTAACTAGAAGCGTTAAGAATACGTCCATATTGAATAAAACTGATGAGTCGCTCTACAAAATCGACGGAACAGTGATCCTACATATGACTAACGGAGCGTGAATGCTGTTTGCATATAGCAGGCACGCTTAAAGATTAGAACCTATGACCTTTATTATTTTCGGTGGAAAGATTTTTATCATTCCGAGGCCAGCAGAAAAAATAAACCTTTATGAATTTCCATTATTTTTCTTCAATGATGAAAATATGCCCAAAATGTTTAGTAAAGGTATATTGAATAAAAGGATTACAAACTTCTGAGGATTCGATAAGAAATGTTTCTTCAACATCAAATAAATATAATAAAAATTTACTTACCAATCAAAACAACATTTTGTCATTTCTGAACTCTAGCTGTTGTTATACGATTATATATGCAGGTATCAAAACGACGTGAATGTCTGATTTATCGGAAGTATACTCAGAATCAAAATATTTTTTTATAAAAGCTGCCAAAGCTGCATTTTCTAATTTTTTGTGTGTGACATTTCGGTATGTATATGGTGTAAAACCTCTTCTGAATCGTCGCATATCTACGCTGTATGAAAACAACATAAAAATGTTGTGTGATTTACTCATTATTCCACAAATCAAATAACAGTCTAGATCACTGACACATGCAACAGAATCTAAAAATGTATTAATGCTGGAGTATTGTTTCTTCTGCAAACACCTACCGATACAAACGGACACATGCTTAGGAGCATTCAACCAATGGCGGTCGGTTGAAAATATTTTAAAAATCAACTCTTCAATTCCGATGGTGTTGTATTCTATAGTTTCAAGTATTCCTTGTATATCTGCTAAGATGATATTGTATCAGTTGGCAGATCTTCAGTGTTTGAATAAAACATCGGGTGTTATTTAAACTGCGATTATTGTCCAGTTTTTATTTGACACCAAATCTAGCAATATTAAAAATATGGTTAAATCTAACCGTTTACTGTGAAAATTTATGGGCCTTGCTATGCTACAACAGCACAAACCTCAGTTTTATAAAAAAAACGCCGAAAAAAACAAGGCTCATTGTCGTTAATGTATCGTTGATTCAAATGTGATTTGCCCGATGATGAAGCAAATCATTCTAAAATAGTGCAATGATAAGCTGCCGAAATTATCCAGGCACAACATATGTTCAAACATCAGGACATCCTGAGGAGTTTAGTGAACGCTATACTAACTAGCTCGCTCCAATGTGTATATTATCCGGAATAACATTCAATATAGCATGCTTCTTACAAATTTCTCAATATCGTCAGCCCTAAGGCAGTAGAACCAAAGATTAATGAAACCTTTTGATGAATGTTTGATATTTCAACGACAAAAGTGAATCCACAAAAGCGGAGTAATGCATCATTCACATGAAACTATTGAACCAACTATACAGATAAACTAGCGAAATAGTTGGTGTAGTAAACTATACATAAAGTATAATTATTAGGAGAGAGCGCAATAAAATTTGTGAATCACACGCAACAAAATCACATTTTTTTATTTTTCCATTATATAAAATTCACAGTATATTTAACCCTATTTCTCTGTTCTTTCGTGTAACACAAGTCATGAAAAGGTGATTTGATATTTATAACAGGGATCAAGGATAAACTGATTATCCTGGATGTCGAACATGCCACATGATATGTATGGTTGATTTTCAACATTGCTACGGATCGGGGAAAATACTTTAGATTAATTAGTTCGGTGGTTTTGGTGACTTCCCGCCATATAGTGTACGTAAAACGTAGAAAAAATTATATACAAATAGCACACAAAATTTTGTGCATTGTGAGTAATTATGTTACAAAAATCCATAAAAAAACTTGATAATTCAAAATGCATGTTCGTTCATTTAGGTCAAAAAATGAATGTATAAATGTGCGGCATAAAGAGTCTTAAAAAGACAATCGATTAAAACAAATTATTGAAATTATTTTTTTATTTATTTGAAATAAAATTCTTTCGTGTTATAGAAAGCACAATATTGTTAGGCTTCCTTGCTTATCATCCAAATAGCAATAAACAATTAATAAATTTGCATGTATTGTGGTACAAGCTATATATTATACTATTTCTGTCCAGTTAAGTTCAGGATTCACATGACTGCAAACAGCTTAAGAGCCAATCGAGAGTCCAAAATTTCATTCCGTAGAAAGATGCAATGGAGCACTCACAACTGATAAAACGTTTTTTTCTTTTTGTCCTTTTAAAACTTTCGACGATTACGACGCCAATATGTTACCCAGGATTGGTTTTAGGCAGCACTGCGTTATAACGGATGCTGGAAAAAGAAAAAGCCGTTTCTCTTTAACAGCACTGTGAGATCAGCTGAAGTAGAATCGTGTATAAAAAACAGAGAGTTCTAGCATTTACTTTTTACGAGATAATGATAAAAAGGTTAGCATTTATCTTGTATTTAGGAAATAACTAATACTAGTTTCGGTCCAAACCCTGCTTGAAACTAGAAACGGAACTTCAGGATATAAGTTTTTCCGGAATACTGTTCTCGAATTTCACCACTCTATGTGATCTTAACAACCTTATGTGAATGGCGCTGGTTGCCCAGCCCAGGACTTGAGGTAAAGAAGTCGTTCATTGTAACACCACCGTTAACCTTCGAGATCTTAAGGCAGGCTAAGCAGCATTTGAATAATTATCCCTTCGTTCAACGCTCCTAAAAATCATTGAAAAGTCAGCCGCCTTGAACCAGACGATATCAGCAACTTTTCCGTCCTCAAGTTTCAAATCACCAAGCTTTCCATGCTATGCCTTTTGAGTGTTCGTAGGTATGAATATATTCAGATTTTTTCTAGCATCCCTATCTAAAGATAACTCAAATTCCTATTTAAAGAAACGCTTTGACTTAACACAAGCGTCCCGAATCAGAAGTGAAGGAAAGTTGTTGATTTCGCCTAAGGCGATCCAGTTTACGAATAGAACAACGGACATGAGGAGCCCACCAGGGCAAGATTCGATTGAAACTCATGCACTGCATTGAAACTTGTTTGTCATGTAACTCTTTCACATATTTAGATATTCTATCCCAGTTTTTATTTACATTGGAATCGCTAAATAATTAAAGGAATTATTTTGAATTTCATGTAAATGACGAAATTTGTGTGTAAAATTCCATCTTATTTTCTGCTTGAACAATTGGATTCATCTTATTTCTCAACAGTCTTATCTTACATTGTTTTTGTGTACATATTTTCCTTATCCATTGTACAACCAGTTTTGTTTTACTGAAGTAATTTATATTGATTGGCTTCCATTGAATTCCACATATTTTTGAACTTGGTATTTGGAAGCAGGAAGGCAAAAAATGCGATGATGAACACACGGACATTCGACCTAGCAATTCAGAACAACTGAGCCGTTCCCATGATCCGCGTGCCTTGGAAAGGTCTGAAACAAATTCAACAAAATCCGAGAATGAAAAGCGAGCCGTTAAACAACAAACTGATCCCAAAACAGATAATGCTTTGGTGAAACGAAATAACATCTCCACCAATCGTAAGACACACTCTTTGAGTGTCATTTGTACTGACGTTCCTGAGCCTGAATGCACTCTCTTCAAAGACCGTCAAAGGCATGATGAAGAAAAATGGAAGGAACTGTGTGAACTTATGAAACTTGGAACTGTAGTGCCGTTAGCATTGACTCGTTTAACTAGACGGCGTGATTCACCTCATCAGGATAAACCCAGACTTTTGAGGGTTAACTTAGAAAATGAGCGTGACCTGGAAAACGTACTACTAAATTCTTACCTACTTGGGTCTAACAATTCACTGAATATTCGTATTCATGTTGATATTCCATGGTCCGAAAGGAGGAACAATACATACGACAAAAGAAAGACATCTAATCGCAATCTCATCATCCTCGGAGTTCCAGAACTGGCAGACAATCCTGAGGCTAACGAGCGAGCTGAGCATGACTACAGGCAATGGAGTTTTCTGGCTGATACCATTTTCGTCGAAAAGGCCGTTGTCGTGGATACTTTTAGACTGCCTTCCTCAGCAAAATACAAAGGTAATGGGCCACGTCCATTAAAAATAAACTTCCTAATGAGTACTATGGTTGATACTGTACGTTCCAACTGGAAAAGCTGGAAACACAAAATCCCAAAAGGTGTAATCCTTAGCGATCACATAAACACTGATATAAATGCAGCCCATTCTGCATTAA
This sequence comes from Atriophallophorus winterbourni, assembly GCA_013407085.1. NCBI lineage: Eukaryota > Metazoa > Platyhelminthes > Trematoda > Plagiorchiida > Microphallidae > Atriophallophorus > Atriophallophorus winterbourni. The sequence goes on along the minus strand of JACCGJ010005218.1, from coordinate 5,298 downwards.
ATACTGTCAGGATTGATGAAGCCCTATCAACTGAACCAAGAAATGAATCTTCAGCTGGGACACAAAATCAGCAATCGAACGCAAAGCCACCCCAAATGACTCCCGAGAGTGGACTGAAGCCAGATAAAGAAATCTTTTTTGGCCAAAAAGAGGACTCGATTTGCGCCTCTCAACCTGAAACGACCGATATGCTACTTAACTTGTCAAAAAACAGAACAGTGCCGACTCTTCCAGAGTCGGCGTGACAATGACGGTTGTCTCAGATTATGACATCACACGACACCATCCATCTTTGCTTACCAAAACTGTTCTTGGATGCCTCTATACCAATGCCCAATGCTTGATTAACAAATTTGCCGAACTTGTCGCTCGGTTTGAGACTAAACGACCTCAGCTAATTGCCATTACCGAAACTTGGCTGAGCCCGGAAATCCACGATTGTGAGTTAGAGATTGCTGGCATGTCACTGCTCCGCCGAGACCGTGCGTCACGTGGAGGAGGTGTGGCACTCTATTATGATCAGAGACTCAAGTGCAAAGAACTGACGGATTCCGACTTGGTGCTTCAGGACACGCTATGGTGTTTGTTGACAACGACTACAGGCGATGATTGCACAATCGGCGTAATTTATCGCCCACCAGCAGCCCCGGAAGTGTATAATACGAATCTACTCGACAAGCTACGCTTGATTGCCTCGAGATATCATACCAGAATCTTGATCATGGGAGACTTTAATCTGCCTAACTTGCTGAAGACGAACACAATTTCTCATACCTCCACTGCTGCCATCTTCCAGCAGCTGTTTGACGAAATTCCCTTGTATAATCACGTTGAAAGCAATACAAGATACAGAGGGGGAGATATGCCTATAATGCTCGATCTTATCTTGACAACTGAAGAGGACTCCGTCGAAAACATTACATTGTCCGCTAGGATCGAGCGACCATTTGGTCTTGAATTTTGACTACCTATGTCGAGCAGAGCGAACAAACGATAGAACAAAATTCATCAGAAAGGTATGCCTATCTAAATTATCAAACGCCCAAAGTTTGATTAACGATTGGCAAATTGAAGGCATAGAAGTAAAAGAGCAGTGGTGTAGCATTTTGATCAAGCTCAACCGGGAAATCAACTCAAACTCAGCATTCGTACCAAAACAGTGTGGAACAGAATTCGAATTTAAAATCCGCAGTCGCACTCAGAAATGGATTAAACTGCGAAATATGTCTTGGAGAAACCATTGCCTGTTAACCACCGATGCCACATGAGAGACCTTTAGAAAACTAAGAAACCAGGTCATTAAACTTATTGCTGAAGACAAAATACAGTATCAAGCTGTCATAATGTCTAAAATGGAACGGAATCCCAAGCTTCTTTACCAGATTGTGAACAAGCAGTGTTCAGTGAAACCAGGAGTTGCGGCCTTGCGGACGCCCACTGGAATGACCACAAATGCAGCTGACACCGCGGATGCTTTGGTAAATTATTATGCTACAGTATTTTGTCCAAAGGAAAGCGTGGATATACAAATGGATCCAGAAATAACGCATCCTCTACCATTGGACACAATAACCATCAACAAAGAAGAGGTGCTGGGAACTCTACTATCGTTGAATCCCAGAAAATCCCCTGGTTGTGATAAAATTACCGCGAATATACTCAAGCATTGTGCACAATCTTTATGCGGACCTCTAACTCAGTTATTCTGCGAATCGTTGTCGCAAAGTGTCATACCGACTGAATGGAAATCTGGTATAATCTCCCCGATTTTCAAAGGCGGGGTGCGTTCGGAGCCCGCAAATTACAGACCTGTTACTTTGTTGTCCGCCGTATCCAAGGTACTCGAAAGGATCGTGGCAAACAAACCTAGCAAATACCTTGAGGAAAATAAGCTATTTTCGGGAGGTCAACACGGTTTTAGACGGGGATACTCCTGCCTTACTAACCTTCTCCTTACCCTTGATGACTGGACACGAGCAGTAGATGCTGGGGATACTATCCATGTATGTTACCTCGATATGTCGAAAGCATTTGACCGTGTAAACCACAATATTCTCTTACAGAAGCTGAAACGTTGTTGTATCACTGGCAGTCTGTTAGCATGGTTAGAAAATTACCTGACTGATCGGCTTGTTCCAGTCTCTGTGGACGGTGCTCTATCGAAGTCGGTAGCCGTGACAAATGGAGTGCCTCAGGGATCCGTCCTCGGACCAATCCTCTTCGCACTTTATGCTAATGACATACCAGCTCTCATCAAATGCAAGATCGTTTTGTTCGCGGACGATATAGAAGTGTGGTCGAAGATAAGTAAGTCGGAAGACAGCGAACTCCTCCAGAAGGATCTGGACAACCTCCAGACTTGGTCTCAAAAAAATCGCAAATTTTTCAATTTCCAAAAGTGTCACATGTTAAACATTGGCAAATATGTAGAGTACCAGTATTTTCTTGTAACACACAGCCTCTCATAGAACATGGAACAAAAGGACTTGGGTGTGTTAATAAGCAACACCCTAGTGATGTCGAGCCACTGCAACTACGTCTATCACAAAACATCACAGAAATTGTCACTCCTGAAAAGAATTTTCGGTAGGTTCTCAAAACAGACAATTCCCTGTATTATAAATACGTACATCAGGCCCATACTCAGCCGGAAACCCTACAATAAGCGAATCAAAACGCTAAATTTATTTGATTATCCACGTCGTCGTCTCCGAGGGGATTTGACTGGTTTACAATATTTTGAATACTGAAAATCACCCTCTACAATACTTATTGAATCTACGGAGCTCGCATAATACAAGAGCTCACACATTTACTCTAACTGTCCCCCACTCGAGACTCAACTGCAGACCAAATTTTTTGCCGTGCGAGTTTGTTTCACTTGGAACAATCTGCCAGATAATGTTGTAAACTCACCAAATCAGCAAACTTTCAAGAGAAGCCTTGATGCCTATTTGACCCTGAACCCGTGCATCGAAGAAAACTATACATTTTAACACCAAACACCTACATTTGTTATCACACCAATCGGAAACAATTTCTGCCCTTTGGATATTTACTTGATTCTTGAACTGCTCAGTAAACAATCTTATCCCATTTTTGATTGTTATATTATTCGTTGTTGTTATATTATTCTGTGTTTTTTTGTAAATCTATATGCATTTTAGACCATTAAAATTGAATTGAATTGAATTGAATACAGAGACGATTGTTCACCAATGTATTGGTAATTTTATTCCTTCGCATTTATCATTTGGCAGTCTACCTTGTCAGCATTGGCTGAATTTATTGTTGTCATTTCGAAACTTTGAGCATTTTTGGCTCACATCATTTGTACAAGCCGGTACGGTTGAGGTTTTTTCATTGTTATTGTCTATTAATCTTGTTAATAGAACCGTAGTAAACTGAAATCATTGTTTTGAATCGTCGAAACAAGAAACAGGTGGTCTACGCATTAACCAACGACTTTAGTCGATACAGTACTCAACTCAGTTTGTTTCATTTGGAGAAACAGAAAATTGAATAGCCAAGGAAATGATAGCTCGCTTGTGCCGATGCAGTGTCAACGACAGTCCGGTGGCTGATTTTCCTTCCGCTGATCGTCAACTTGAATCGGAAGTGGTCAAAGCGCAACAGATAACCATGAACGATTCTGTTTCAGTGACAAAGTTTGAGTTATCATCATTTGATGGTAATCCAGTGGACGATTGGAAATTTATAGGGCATTTTGAATGCCATGAGGAATCAAAAACTAGTGATTCTGGCCATCTTTTATTGTACCTCACATATTATTGCCGAGGTAAAGCTCGAAATGCGATTGACACTTGCGTGATTTTGCCGACTGAATAAGGTTATAAAAGAGCACGCAGCATTCTAAAGGAAATTATTGGCCTACCTCATGTTGTTGCACGCTCGTTATTGAACGAGATGTTGATTGAAGTAAAACGGGTTAAAAACACTTCCGATAGTCTGACGAACCTCGCCTTGAAAATGAAAAATTAAATAAATAAATAAATAAATGTTTCATTCTTGGAATTCCAAGGCATGATAAGCATGATCGATAATTATCAAAGTTGTTTGTATACACGAAGCATAAAAAATGGGCAATAATTATTAACATTTTCAAGGTCATACGTGCTGGGAATTTTTCGTTCGGTAAAATGGTTAAGGTAAATGATAATCAATCAGTTTTACAGATATTCAATAAGAGAGCAGTTATTGTATGAAGGGAAAATCGGGTGACACGAAGAATATTAAAGAACGATGGACCGGAACATCGAAGATGTGAGGAAGCTCGAAGAGTCAGAATCTTCAAAAATGTTCAGTTGGAACACATTGTTATTGTCGAAATATATGTTTTGAATGGAGAATGTCTGTTTGTGGGTGTTCGTAGAAGATTCAGTGTCGCAGTGTCGCCTCGTTTGTGAGCCGGAATTTTTCACATGGATGTAAAGAGGTAATCTGGAAAATAAATACTAAGGGACCGAGTGAATGTTCATTATGAAAGTTGAAAAACTGATATCACTGTTAATATCCAGTAATGCCATGATTGTATACTTCATCTAATGAGACATCTAGGTTGAGAAGTTTCATTAATTTTCCAACTGTGAGTAATGAATTCAGATGTGATTTAAAATCACATAGTGAGGTGCAAATTGTTTTGAAGCAAATGGGCTGTGAAGCAGATTTAAATTGTGTAACCACCTTGAAAGGCGTTGTTGAGTGTTTACCTATCGCCTAACAGCATCAGTGGGCTGATGCGGCGGGTCAACACAGCATGGATGGTCACGGAGTCACCTTTGAACTCCCGACACAATTTGTGTCACGGCGTGCACGTATCGCAAGGTGCAGTTTTAAGCAGCTGCTGGAAACAACTAGCTCAAACACGAATAATTAATCTTCTCGTGCATACCGTAATGCGAGGAGTGGTTTCCAAACCACTGAGAAAAGAAACGTTTTTGCTACCACTAGTGATGTAAGGCCTAGCATAGTGTGGTGCATTTGCCAGGCCCCTCATTATTTTAAAAATTGTCCGAAATTTATTGAATTGGATGTCAATTCGCGCTGGGAAATCTACAAGCGCAATTCTGTTTGTTTTGTATGTCTGCGACCGTCACATGGTGTTGTGTCATGTAACTACAAGCCGTGGTGCACTACCGAAAATTGCGGTAAACGACACCATACACTTCTACATAACGATCAGGCTGCAGAGAAACCGTCTACGAATATTCATTGCAACCATGCGGCAATTAGTACCAAAGCGTTCTTAGACTCTGTACCCATCAAGATCGAGACTCC
>JACCGJ010005217.1:0-51266 GCA_013407085.1 Atriophallophorus winterbourni | reverse complement strand
TGTTCTATCGTTTGCTCGCTCTGCTCGACATAGGTAGTCAAAATTCAAGACCAAATGGTCGCTCGAACCTAGCGGACAATCGTATGTAATGCTTTCGACGGAGTCCTCTTCAGTTGTCAAGATGAGATCGAGCATTGAAGGCATATCTCTCCCTCTGTGTCTTGTATTGCTTTCAACGTGATTATACAAAGGAATTTCGTCAAACAGCTGCTGGAAGATGGCAGCAGTGGAGGCGTGAGAAATTTTGTTCGTCTTCAGCAAGTTAGGCAGATTAAAGTCTCCCATGATCAAGATTCTGGTATGATATCTCGAGGCAATCAAGCGTAGCTTGTCGAGTAGATTCGTATTATACACTTCCGGGGCTGCTGGTGGGCGATAAATTACGCCGATTGTGCAATCATCGACTGTAGCCGTTGTCAACAAACACCATAGCGTGTCCTGAAGCACCAAGTCGGAATCCGTCATTTCTCTGCACTTGAGTCTCTGATCATAATAGAGTGCTACACCTCCTCCACGTGATGCACGGTCTCGGCGGAGCAGTGACATGCCAGCAATCTCTAACTCACAATCGTGGATTTCCGGGCTCAGCCAAGTTTCGGTAATGGCAATTAGCTGAGGTCGTTTAGTCTCAACCCGAGCGACAAGTTCGGCAAATTTGTTAATCAAGCATTGGGCATTGGTATAGAGGCATCCAAGAACAGTTTTGGTAAGCAAAGATGGATGGTGTCGTGTGATGTCATCGTCTGAGACAACCGTCATTGTCACGCCGACTCTGGAAGAGTCGTCACTGCTCTGTTTTTTGACAAGTTAAGTAGCATATCGGTCGTTTCAGGTTGAGAGGCGCAAATCGAGTCCTCTTTTTGGCCGAAAAAGATTTCTTTATCTGGCTTCAGTCCACTCTTGGGAGTCAGTTGGGGTGGCTTTGCGTTCGATTGCTGATTTTGTGTCCGAGCTGAAGATTCATTTATTGGTTCAGTTGATAGGGCTTCATCAATCTGACAGTATTTAATGCAGAATGGGCTGCATATATATCAGTGTTTATGTGATCGCTAAGGATTACACCTTTTGGGATTTTGTGTTTCCAGCTTTTCCAGTTGGAACGTACAGTAACAACCATAGTACTCATTAGGAAGTTTATTTTTAATGGACGTGGCCCATTACCTTTGTATTTTGCTGAGGAAGGCAGTCTAAAAGTATCCACGACAACGGCCTTTTCGACGAAAATGGTATCAGCCAGAAAACTCCATTGCCTGTAGTCATGCTCAGCTCGCTCGTTAGCCTCAGGATTGTCTGCTAGTTCTGGAACTCCGAGGATGATGAGATTGCGATTAGATGTCTTTCTTTTGTCGTATGTATTGTTCCTCCTTTCGGACCATGGAATATCAACATGAATACGAATATTCAATGAATTGTTAGCCCCAAGTAGGTAAGAATTTAGTAATACGTTTTCCAGGTCACGCTCATTTTTTAAGTTAACCCTCAAAAGTCTAGGTTTATCCTGATGAGGTGAATCACGCCGTCTAGTTAAACGAGTCAATGCTAACGGCACTACAGTTCCAATTTTCATAAGTTCACACAGTTCCTTCCATGTTTCTTCATCATGCCTTTGACGGTCTTTGAAGAGAGTGCATTCTGGCTCAGGAACGTCAGTACAAATGACACTCAGAAAGTGTGCCTTACGATTGGTGGAGATGTTATTTCGTTTCACCAAAGCATTATCTGTTTTGGGATCAGTTTGTTGTTTAACGGCTCGCTTTCATTCTCGGATTTTGTTGAATTTGTTTCAGACATTTCAAGGCATGCGGATCACGGGAACGGCTTAGTTGTTCTGAATTGCTAGGTCGAATATCCGTATGTTCATCATCGCATTTTTTGCCTTCCTGCTTCCTTAGAAACGGAGATGAAACACGATCTCCACACTCAAGTTAGGCTTCAGTTTGCTAATTAATAAGTCATTCATCAAACCTTCAATTCTCTGTATGCGGTCCTCTAAATTCAACACCCCCATATTAGTTTCAGTCTGTGAGCTCGCAGTCGTCTTTGTACAGTTTCTAGGTTCAATTCTGCATACATGACAGATATAGCATACTCCTGGCATTTCATTTTTTATTGATAATTGCAATAGCATCAGCAGTCAGGGTAACATCACACTTCATATGAACTTTATCGTGACAAATAAAACAACTAGCGTGTCGGGCATTGTGACTTACCGCCTTTCGACAAATTTTGCACATGTGACCTCCTTCATTGGGCTTCGCTCGTAAGGTCATGAGGCCGGGGTGAAAAGATTCATCGATCGATCTGTGTGGTAAATGGGTGTGCGCGCGTTGGCACGTATGAAACGAAGGCGGGTCCGAAGCGGATTTAGGGTTGTTGAAAGTGGGTGAGTGAATAATCTCGCCACAGGAAAGGTGGGTAACGAAATTCGTCGTAGCTCCTTCAGATTGGATCCGATTTTCCGGTCCAATGTGTCAAGCGAAGTGGGAAAGCGAGCATTTCGAATGGTGGCAAACTCAATCCAATATTCAGTGTTGCACACAAACTTGCCCGAGTAGGTCTAGTTTGGTTCAAAATGTAGAAAACTGATTTTTCTAAGATTGCTTGTTCTGCCTCCAAAAACGGTATGAACACAATGCGTGTGTTAAGAGGAGTCCGAAAAGGTAAAACTTATCCAGATAGGACGAGATGGGAATGAAGTAGATCCAAAAACGCAAGAGCACGGAATAATGCGACCGCACAGCACAAGTATGTGAACTCGACGATCAAATGTTTGGTGGTATCTCTGGAGTTGTCAAACCCGCCTCCCACCTATGACATTTGCCTTCAGTGTAATCAACGTTCGTCTTCGCATGCAACCGGCAGACTGGATGTCCGGTGGTATTTCTGGGGTCAGCAAATCCGAAAACCCGCCTCACACCTTAAGCACCAGCCTCCGGGCCCGACACCCCAGGCACAGTATAATGAAGCAAGTGACTTTATTTAGTGGCGAGTCACACACGCCACGTCGCATCACCATCACTGGACACCTGTGGCTTTTTATAGGGAAAACGTTTGCTAGACAAAGACCCACCACGTGCTCCGGTTCCGCCACTTACCTCTACAAGAAGCTTATGCATGCAATCCCACCCGAACGAACTTTGTGTATTTCATCCTCAAATAGCGACATCTTGCGCCATCTAAACAACTCTAATCTGCAAAATTTAATAAGCGTATCCGGGGTTCGAAACACAAATGGCTCATCGGGTACACAACCGAACGTCTTGCGCCAATCATATGAATTGTCACGCCGACCATCTGTTGCCCCATTTCGGCTAATTCGGTGTCATGTGAACCAGGCCTACTATTCATTTTTGCTGATTTGTTGTCATTTGAGCCAGGCTTGCTCTCCATCTCATCCGAATTAGTGTCTGGAAATTCAGTCACAAAATCCAACTGAGCTAATTTAGTGTCAGGTAACTCAGCTTCCTGATCATCATCGACAACACAAAGGTCGATATCCTTCAACATTACAGCAATAGAAACGATTTCTCGACAATTGACGAGGCAAGGAGGCCTTGCTATTATATGAGGTTGCCCGAAGTGATTCTTCAGGTTTGATCTCGCCCGCTTATACGCACGTTCAGGTGGCAGCATGACACACTCTTCAATAGCTTCTTTTGCTATACCTCGGCAATAATTTAGCAAATATTGGAACCTCTGTCCGTCATCACGAGTTTTAGACTCCACATAGTTCTGGAACTGACGAAAAAATTTCCAGTAGGTGCTAGCTGAACCATCAAAAGACATCAATTGTATTTTCGGAAGGTCAAATCTTGGTAAACTACCGGGCGTTTCATTACTGAAAGAATCTTCCACCTCTGAACGAGGGTAGTCAGCTACTTCTGCCTTTTTAGGCCCACAATGCGCAAGATAACTTGCAACCTTTTGATTGGTATCAATATCTTGCAACTGTGAATCTGTATTGTCGGATGCAGGAGCAGAAATCTCAGCAATTTCAACCTCCTGTGCCGCCTCAAGCAATTTCAGTTTGTGCTGCATTTCGAGAGCGTCACGTTCCAGCGACAGTTTTAGGAGTTCAAAGCGCATCTAAGCCTTACGAACAAGGATGTTTGATTCTATCGCTGAACACCTTAGGCTACATCGAAAGCCCTCAACAAAACAATGAATGCGCTCACCTGCGGTGTCTTCCGTTCCATTATCGACCAATCGTTGGGAAAATTTGATATTTTCCACAAAACTGTGGGTAACAGGCATATTAACGTCGGCGAATTCGACCTTGAGTACTGTATTGCGTCCACAATGTCGACGTTGAGTACTGTAACGACGAACCAAGTTGAGTACTGTATTTTCTCCAATTGAGACAAATAGGGTAAAAATCGAATTCCAACGTTGAGTACTGTAGCGACCAAATCGTCACTGGGGAATAGTTTCTGTCACGGAAACTAGTTGCCTGCTACAAGCCACGAGATTCTTATACCGTGAGTTACGAGCGTTTAGGAATCGATCCCAAATCAGAACAATACGTCAATTTACGCTGTACTATATTGACTGAACGGTAATCAAATACAGGTTTCAATGCAAACCCAACGCGTCCAATAAACGGGAGTCAAACAGCTCAGTTGAGAGCACAAAAAATTACCGTTTTCCGATAACGGTGAACACGGGTTACGGACAAATCAAAATGTGCGGAAGCCCAAGTGCAATTAAACAAAGTAACAATGTTCGTGAAAGAAAACTCTCACAGATTTAACATTTAGTTTAAATGTTATTTTTAATTTAGAGAACAAACAAGAAATATCACGGGAAAATTATGACGCAAAAACTGGATAAGGAACACAGGTGTGGGGTGGGGAACAAATTTCTCCAGTTCGTTTGATCTTGCTTGATCGAAAGAGGAATTTTTAAGACATTAACGCGGATTCATACAGTGCGTGACAGTTAGAATAAATGTGTGAGCTCTTGTCCTGTGCGAACCTCAAATGCACTGCTGTGCTTACACTCATTTAAGTACATTGACTCAGTTTCCAGCTGTTTACCTTAATTAGGCGTAAAGATTAATATTAGTTACAGTGAGCTATGAAACAGTGGTCAAATAGTGTACAGAAAATTTCATAGTCAATTATTGCATGGGATTTGTTTGACCCCGTTTATCGAGGTGATATAATTAGTGTGAGTTTTTCTATTGAAAGCGAAAAGAACCTGGCTGGAATGACTCAGTATTACCAGAAGTTGTCTAAGCAGGTTTCACGCATATCATTTGATTCTTCCTACAGAACCGACTTAGCCACGCTGGAGATTCAGGTTAAGGGTGATGCAGATATGATTGTTTCTTTGTATTAGTAGTTAACCATCGTCTAACAATGGCAGTCACCAAACCTGCAAACCACGCTTCACATACGACCGAATAAACACATTAACGAACACACAAGAAATATCGCAAGCTTGTTAATAACTTGCGGTAACACAAAGTTCACCTAATGATATGTCAGCAAATTTAAAAATAAGAGCTTTGAATATGTCAACAAGTTGAACATCCTTTAGATCGTCATTCTTCCGCTTAAAGCAATAAAGGCGAATGCAAAGTGCACAGAAAGTGACTAAACATAATGAAACTCTTATTTGAGTGGCAACAAAATATGATAACATGTTTCGCCTCGATGTAGGACACATTTCTCAGTAAAATAATATGATTACTATGACGTTAAATCATCGATTTTATTTATAATGATTCATAACAGACTGATATAAATTATTTTAGAATACCTTGACTTTAAAAATAATATTCTATGTTTTGTTTAAATGCGTTTGTGGTATTGGCGTTAACGCTTAAATTAGGAAGCGTGCGTCGACAATGCTAGTTTTGTTCGAGACTGCAGCTGGATATGCCGTATTCAAAGTTCACGATGAACGTAGTATCAGTGAGGTTGATGATCTTTCCAAGGCTTTTGAAGATACCAACAGGATGAATCAACTGTAAGATCCTCGATTCCTATATTTTGATGTAAGAATCCAGTTGGAGAAGTTTGTTCAGTTTAAAGACACAAAGGACGCGTTGGTCGGTAAGTATTTGGTAATTAGGATTATATTTACATGATGATAATTTTGGACTAGAGTCTCGTATGTCGGTATGACGCACAGTTTTCCAATCTGATTCTTTAACGTTTTGATTTCTGTTTCAGCTGTCACGGATGTTGTTGAGGGAAAAATTTCGAAACGTCTGAAGAAACTTCTTAAAAAGCTCTACGTAAAAGAGTTGAGAGAAGATGTTCTGGCAGTCGCCGATAAGAAATTATCAATGGATATTACTGTAGGCAATATTATGCTTATCTTTTAGTCCAATATGAATATTCCAACAGTATCTGATTCCACTGTTCACAAATTGATGCGTGCCATACGTTGCCACTTGGATGCCCTTCTACCTATTGTTGATGACGCGCATCTCACTCGAATGCGATTGGGTCTGGCCCATAGCCTTGATCGTTATAAGCTGAAATGTAATCCGGATAAAATTGATACAATGATTGTACAAGCTGTAGGTACGTCTACTTTGTTTTATTTTGCCAGGTTTGCTTGATGAACTAGATAAAGAAATCAACAATTATATAATGCGAACTAAAGAAATGTATGGATGGCACTTTCCAGAACTCTCAAAAATCGTACAAGATAATATCACATACGTAAAAGTTGTTAAAAAGATTGGTCATCGCGAAAACTCTTCTACAGACTTGTCTGATTTAGTTTCGGATGATATAGCAAGTCAAATTCGCGAAGCTTCTATCGTTTCACTTGGCACGGAAGTCGTCGATGAAGATATTGAAATGATCAATAGTCTTTGCGATCAGGTTCTAGAAATATCTGAATCTCGAACTAATTTACAAGATTATTTGATGAAACGAATGATCGCTGTAGCTCCCAACCTAACATCCTTGGTCGGTGAGTTGTTGGGGGCAAGATTAATCGCTCGTGCTGGAACATTGGTTAACCTAGCGAAACATCCGTCCTCCACCGTCCAGATTTTAGGTGCCGAAAAAGCTCTTTTCCGAGCCCTTAAAAGCCGTCAAAATACCCCAAAATACGGGCTATTGTATCACGCAACTCTAATTAATCAAGCTGACGTTAAACTCAAAGGTAAAATGTCCCGGATGCTTGCTGCGAAAGCGTCTTTGTCAGCAAGGCTTGATGCACTTGGAGAAGAGGGAGCAGATAATGAAATGGGTCTCCGTTGCCGGGCTTATTTAGAAAATCGTTTGAAGCAATTGGAATCTGGCTCTGTAAGTCATACTAACTTATTGACTTTTCAGTTCAATCCCCACTTCCCTAGATTCAAAAGAAAAATAGAAGCTGAAGAGGAAACAAAGCCGGAAATCAAACGTATGAAAACTGAAGCATGATGCCTATAACTTTATTTTTGATAAATTTCAATTTTTAAACCTAATTTTTGAATTGATCCATTTGGTGGGGTATTATTCACGTGATTCTTATTGCGTGATGCAATATTAACAAGTCTGATAAAATAACCACAGAATTATCAGTACAAGTGTCTCGAAAAAGTTTCCCCAAAAATACTGAGTTGAGAAAAGAGCAGATAGTGCAGATTTAAAAAGCGATAAAAAATTAATGATAGCGTTTCAAGCAAGAATAATCCGAATGCTGACAGTCCATGCTCGGATGTGCAATCGTGCGGTAATTTGTGCTGTGCGGCTAACCGTGTTAACTTGATTGGCCAGAGGTAGTGTGCTGCATGCTGAAACAGGCTGGGGTCTCACTACCATTTTCAGTTCTATTGCCATCCTCATATCTGTCTAGGCCTGGGAAACCTGACATTATCTTAGCCTACGAGCAGTCTCTGGCTGTGCGGCACTGCCTGGATCAGGCTTGTGCTTTCATATCATCCAACTATGTTGATATGCTAACTTTTGGCGATGATCACTATTTAACGAGTGTGGAGTCATTTCGAGCATAATTCTACGAATGATCCGCCGATATCGAAATCAGATGCGATGTAGTTCGTAGTGAACAATTGTTCTTCGTAACTGGTGGGGTTATGCATCTTGACAGGCTTCGTAGAACGTGTTTCGCTGTTTCAACTATTTCTGGTCACGTATCACTCAATAGTATATTATGGTACATGAACTTAAAAGATAACCATAGGATAATCAATACAAGGCGTCGGGTGAAGTTAGGTGTCGTTGGCCAAAGTTCCGTGCAGGTTTGGGTTTATATATAACAGTCAATACACGAGGAGATGAATTGGCGTAGTTCCGTATATTATCTGGAGTGGAGGGGAATGTAGATGCAGTATCTGAAAGAAAGAATATCAATTAAATTTGTTGAGACGTCAAGTCATTCTCTAAACGGAGTGATATGGAATAAAAAAGCTCATTTGCATGCATCTCCACACCACGACCGGTTTCGTGCTGTTTGCACTCATCAGGTAGGGACAGTAGGATCAAGATCCGCATGCGTTTGAGTGATGTTGAGTTTACGACAGGAAGGTAGATCATTCCAAACAAGCAAAGTGCGGACAGAGAAGAAAAATTTACGGCAATCCAACCCACTGGGCTGATGAGCCAGCTGGGTGCCATCAAAATCAGTCCATGGCACGGGTGTTTGTTCTCTTTAAGGATCTGGAAAACCAGTATCAGATCTCGGATGCGACGCTAACTCATCGAGAACACGAGTTGCTGGAAGCGGTATTTATAGTTCATTTGGCGAGCTTTGTGAATCTCCACAGCCTGCTCTACAGCGCGATAATCACGCTTGAGCCATGAGGACCAGACGAATACCGCATATTCGAGGTGGAGTCTGATATACGCGTGTAGGAGAGCAGGAAATAGGCGGCGGTCAAAATACCCGAAGACCCGTTTTAGGAGCCCTACGTTGCTATTAGCGACTGAAAATGCGCGGTAACACTGGACTGAGCACCCAAGATCACTTTGAACCAATACGCCGAGGTCTTTTCTCGCATACTTACCAACAGTTAGGTGTCCCCTAGCCTGTACCTAGGTTCGCCAGGGTGACGATTGCGGCGAGATCGGCATTTGCGTGGTTGAAAGTGTGGAGTGGCTGTCAGCATGAATACTTATTGTCCAATCAGAATGCAGTAGCTGTCAGTGTATCTATCTATGTATTCTAATTCCCATGATGATTCATATGTTTGTTGACGTGTAGTGAATACACATCTGTCGCTCTGATCTTGACTTTTCTACATGGTGACGAGGGTGATCGACGAGAAAACGTCGGATATAACTGAGAACGCCCGTTTTAGCGGCTTTAATGTTCGACCACCGGCAACACTCAATGGAAGGCGATGAAGGATTGGCAGAGAGATGGAAACGGTGGAAGGAACAGTTTAGAGACATTCGGACGTTGGCGAATCTGACGAATACCGACAAAGCGTATCAAATGGTGACGCTGAGGAATGCGCTTGGTGAACAGGCGACGAATTTCATACAGTGTTTCACCTTTGATAAGAACGAAAACGCAGATGACTGGGAAACTTTCTTCGCGAAGCTCGAAGAACATTGCCTCGGTCAAGTGAACGAGAGATGGAAACTGTGGAAGCAACACTTCAGCGACTTTCGGACGTTGGCGAATCTGACGAATACCGATAAAGTGTATCAAATTGTGACGCTGAGGAATGCGCTTGGTGAACAGGCGACGGAGTTTATACAGTGTTTCACTTTTGTTGAGAACGGAGACGCAGATGACTGGGGAACAATCTTCGCGAAGCTCGAAGAACTTTGCCTCGGTCAAGTGAACGATATAAATTCATTTGTCACGCGCAAGATGTCGATGAGCCGATCGTTTGAAAAACGGAAGGATGTGGAGTGGCTGTCAGCATGAATACTTATTGTCCAATCAGAATGCAGTAGCTGTTAGTGTGTCTATCTCTGTATTGTAATTCCCATGATGATTCATATGTTTGTTGACGTGTAGTGAATACACATCTGTCGCTCTGATCTTGACTTTTCTACATAACTGAGACATGGTTCCAACCTCACGTGAGCGATTGCGAGCTCTCTATTCCAAACATGACCCTGTTTCTGAGAGACCGCTTAAGAACAGGTGGTGAAGTAGCTGTTTAACACCATGACCGTTTTGACTGTACGGTAGTTACAGATACTGAACTCGATCTGGAAGACAGTTTATGGTGCAACTTGAAGCTCGAATCAGGCGACAGTTGCATCGTTGGTGTAGTTTACCGTTCACCATCATCATTGGATGCGTATAACGAAAACCTCTTGAAAGCAATGCAGTACGCCGGAAAACAGCGCAATTCGCAATTGCTGATTATGGGAGACTTCAATCTGCCTCAACTATATAACCGAGTAGATCATCCACCCCTATCCCTAGACTACAAATTTCGCGAACTGTTCGATTACATTCCATTGTATAATCATGTTTTCGATTATACACGACAACGAAATTTGCAACAGACCTCTGTTCTAGACCTAGTCTTAACGTCCGAAGCCACAGCCGTTGAAGATGTTCAGTATCACCCTCCGCTGGGTCGAAGCGACCACCTCGTTCTGCTATTCCAATACGTGTGCAATGAAGCAAACAAAACAAAATAGAAACGTGGATTACATTGGTTTGATGGAAACAATGGTAGCTTTCGATGAACATAATATAAATTTCAGTAATCCGGACTCGCATTGCACAACCCTGACCGATTACATAATCAACATGATACATTTCAATTCTAAAAATGTCCCGAAACATAATAGCACAGAACCACACTTCAGAATTCGCAGTAGGACTAGAAAATGGTTGACAAAGCGAAATTTGGCATGGGCTATTCACAGGGTTTCCAGAACTGATTCGACGTGGGCAAACTTTCGCGAATTGCGGAATTAAGTCACAAATCTCATGCGAGAGGACAACAAATATCACCAGCTTCAGCTGGCGGTAAGAATGCAGCGAAATCCCAAACTTCTTTATCGAACTGTTAACAACACTACGAAGCTGAAACCCGGTGTTTTCCCGATCATGACAGATAACGGACTAACTGATTCTGTTCTGGAAACTGCTAACGCTTTAGCCAGTTTTTATTCACGAGTTTTCACCCCCAAGGTTGAATGACAACCATCAGAATTGTGCCGGAGACGATATGCGATATATGCATCAGTTCGGAAATAGTTCAGCACCACCTACGCAAGTTGAATATCAACGAGTCCCCGGGAGATGACGGAATCACACCTGCAATCCAAAAGTTATGCGGCAGTCAACTGTGCGAACCACTTTGTGAGGGAGGGTGTTGTACCTAATGATTGGAAGAGAGGAATCATAACACCCATCTACAAAGGTGGAACTCGGTCCGACCCAGCAAATTACCGCCGTGTTACACTCCTTCCAGTGATCTCAAAAATTATGGAGCGAATTGTGTGCTAAAGAATTGGGAGTCATCTCGAAGCCCAAAACTTGTTGTCCAGAGAGCAACATGGATTTAGGAAGTCTCGTTCTTGCTTGACTAACCTACTGGAGACACTGGATGACTGGACGCAGGCAGTGGATAATGGTGGTTGCGTGCATATCAGAGGCGTTTGATCGCGTGGACCATTCTATACTCTTGCGCAAGCGGCATGATGTTGTTATTAAACGGTGTCTTCTTGCCTGGCTGAGAAGTTAATTTCTTGATCCCAATCCAATTGTACGTATCGATAGTTCGGTACTTGGCCCGGTTCTATTTTTGGTCTACATCAACGACATTCAAAAATTTGTCACAGCCAAAATGGTTCTCTTTGCGGATGATGTTAAAATTTGGATGCGAATCACGTCAAGCGTGGACTGGTTGCGCTTACAAAGCGATTTGGATATATTGAACAGCTGGTCAGAGCGAAACAAAACATCCAAGGATTTCACATTCGCATACAGCATTGGATCGAAACAACTGGAATGGACAACCAAAGAAAAAGACCTCGGCATATGGATTAGTGGACGTCTGAAGTTTAGCATGCAATGCGAAGCAGTGTACAACGGAGCTAGCCGCATGCTAGGTATGCTTCGGCGTATTTTCGGACATTTTTCCGGAAATCATTCTTCATGCTCATAAATACGTATATTAACCCGGTGATGGATTACTCAGTGCAAGCTTGGGCACCGTGGTTACAAGAGGACATCAAGCTGCTCGAGAGGATTTATCACAGAGCAGCTAAAATGGTTGGCTGTCTCCGCAACCCACCATATGAGAATCGACTTGAGCAGTTTAATTTGGATGCACTGCTTTGCAGAAGGGTTCGATTTGATCTAATAATAACCTACAAAATTATGAACTCCAAGACGCACCCTCTGAGGCATCTATTCCGCTTCCGGTCAAGCCATGCCACACGTACTTACCCATTAGCATTTATATTCCACATTCCCAACGGAACTGCCGTCGCTTCTTCTATTCGGTGCGCGTTTGTTTTTTATGGAACTCCCTACCGTCAGATTTTGTCCAATCATCTAGTGAACGGATTTTCAGGAACGAATTTGATATATTTATGCGTAGTAATTCCACCCTACATCTCGTTTATATAAAATGTTTTTTTTTCAAACGAATATTATTTTTACCCATCATACCGCCACAATACATGACATTTTTTGCAACTACAAAACTGTCGATCTTTCTACTGACTCAATCTTTTTTGTATATATATTTATTGTTTTTATACGAATATCCTGTGGTGTTGTACAGCTACGAGATTTTTTATACCATAAATTCTCGAACCTTGAATCTTGAATCTACCGAATGAGGTCAGCAATATGTGGCATTTATACCAATGATTTAAATATTTGTGGTTAAAATGGGAACGCTTCAAATCAGCACAAGATTGCGGTGTGAATGAAAATGTGAAAACGGTCAGTTTAGTTTGCAAATGCTGAAAGATTTCTAAATGTACGTTGTAAATGTACTGTAGCAGCGGTAAACAATTAATATATAAATCGATGTGGAAGTCGAACATGTGAGTCCAGCTATATTTTGGTTATAATAATGCGAGCTTCATATAAACTTTGGTCGATACCATATATTTTAGACACAACAAAAACCTCTTCGCTCAATTTACTTTGAATATATATTTTATCAGATACCTTTGGCCTAACGAGCTGTTCTTGAACGATTGATATCGATTTCATTTATTTTGTGCGATATGATTTTTATTTCCATTTGTTATTCTCAGCCCACTTTGTTTTAATCCATTAAAAAGTAGTAAAACCCAGAAAAGATGCATCTACTCCCTTTTAGAAAGAATACAGATATTGAGAGAGTAGCGACGGAAGTGAGCAAAACCTGCCTCTTTCTAATGGCAGCCAACTTCACATAGTCCAGGTTATTCTGAAAACGTTTCGCGAAACATCATATGATGAGGGTAAATATCTATCGGTATAATCAACGGAAATTCGTGAAATACAGTTTGTATACTGTATGCAAATTATACTCCAAAAGCCTAAATAATAACCTTGAAACAGACGTCCGTCGGTCTGAAATTTAAGAAAGGAATACAATCCGTTCGACATTGGTAAACTATTGTATATTACACTTTTATGAAGCGTCACAAACAGAATAAATTGTATGAATTGGCCTCGGGTTTACTTTCGCATATTAACCTGTAAATCCACACTTGACTCTAAGAAGACCGAAATATGTTCAAAAACAGTTAATGGATTCGAAGGAATTTCATACAATTAGACGTGTTCAGTTTAGAGTATTAGATACAACCCACATCGTCCATTCAGAAGTTCCGAAATTGTTGAGACTCGTTGTTCTAAGGCGGTGGTGGTCAAACTTGCATGGACAACTCAATAAGATGGATTCAACTTAGATTTCCACAAGTTTCCATAAATGTAAGTGGACACTATTCATATTGTGTTTAATTTTTGATTAGATGTTTCAAATTCGTTACACCTAATTGTCTTAGGTATGCATTGTGACATATCTGCGGCACAATATTAACCCATCTCGACATGTTTACTGGAATCATATTGAAGTGATTATACACCGTTTAAAGCTACCGTAAATACCCGCGTATAGGACGCACTTTTTTTCTTCATGAGTTGCCCTAAAAACCCAGGTGCGTCTTATCCATGGATACATTTATTATAAAAATTACCGTAAATACCCGCGTATAGGACGCACTTTTTTTCTTCATGAGTTGCCCTAAAAACCCAGGTGCGTCTTATCCATGGATACTTTTATTATAAAAATTAAGCATTTATCATAATATCAAAAATTTATTTTATAAACCGGTACAATATTTATCAATATTTATCCTCGTCGTCACTGTCTTCATTCAACAAAGCAGCCCACTCCTGTTGTGTTATGCAATCATCATGATAGTCCAGCTCTTCCTCCCTTTCGTCGTCACCATCGTTGTCTGGGTCGTCCATCCAGAGAATATCGTCTTCCGTGCCGTCTAACATGTTGCTGATAGAACATTTCTTGAATCCCTTCACCACGGTCTTGATTGGCAATTCTTTCCAGGTATCTACTATCCATTGGCAGATCGTAGGCATGTCAACTTTTTTCATGTTGCCGCACTTGGTGAAAGTATGCTCACCATTAATCATCCATTCGGCCCATTTCTGCTTTAATGCTGCTTTGAATGGCTTATTCACGACGACATCCATCGGTTGCAGAATACTGGTCATGCCGCCGGGGATGACGACGAGGTCTGTATTGTGCCACTTCAATTTTGATTTAACATTGTTAGTTGTATGGCATCGGAAGGCGTCTAACACAAGCATCGATCGCTGTTTCTCCAGACCACCTTTGCGTTTCATCCATACTGTTTTCAGCCAATCGTCCATTAAGCTGTCATTGAACCAATCATGGAGTAGTATTTGACTCTTGTTGGAGCAGAAACTTTTCCTTAAAAATGTTATCCAATCATTCGACATGACGACCAAGAATGAGAAGTGCACTTTCCACGATAGTCTACATAGTCTAGACAGACATCTGCTGACTGACAGGATGAATGAGTCAGCAATCAGCACACACGATGATCATAGCGATTGTATGGAGTTCACCGTGATTGACTTAAGTTCACCGTTTCTATAAAAAATAAGGGAAATTAAGGACTAAAATTAGGATGCGTCCTATACATAGGTACACAGCTTTTTCATCGTTTTTAGGGTCAAATATCCACTGCGTCCTATACATGGTATCGTCCTATACGCGGGTATTTACGGTAATCGACAAATGATCCGTGTATACTTCACGTGACGTGACAATCGTGATTTTAGTCTAAACTGCTAGGCGGGATGATCAAAGAGAGTTGGTGGTTAAGGTGCTACGTAGTACTGTTCCATGTCTCAACTGTGATCATTGGTGTGACAAAGCTTTTATGTCGGTTACGACGTTTTACCCGAAATCTGCTTTTAGCGATTCCGGTTTCTTTGCGTTATGAGATTAAATGATTATTTATAAAAGTATTTTCAGCTAATGTAACCTTCGGACTAAGTACGTAATCATACGCACACGTACAACCGTAGAAAATATATCATCGTAATCAATGCGACAACCACTAATTCAATTACTGTTGTATTTGTTGAAGCCAGTTGTGGTGCGTGTCCCCTAACCTACAGCAGGTATGATATCAAAAAGAGACCTGGGAATGAAATCAATCAAGAGAACACTGCGCTCGAATTATAATCCAAATCGCTGCGTTCTCATGTTTATTGCGATTCGGGTGTGAGTGTTATTAACTTTTGAATTGTTAGACTTGTGGTGAATTGTGCTGCAATCGACAAGTGAAATGTAAAGCATGGGATGACTGACGTTGGATTGAGTATCCACGAAGCCCATGTAATGCTCGTAATTAACGCTAATAAAGGAAAAGCGATATAACTGAGATTGTCCTGACAAAAGTTTCAACTTGGCTATTACATATATATTTGGAAAGCAATGTATCGCAATGGAGAAGTATGTGGCAAATGGAAATTTCATTGGTCTATATAGTTTCGAATAAGGTTGGGCTTAAATTTTATCCGTATTTCCTGTCATGCACCTTGGAACAGTTGATCAGTGGTAAACAAAGTTATACTTGCCTGACAATGTTAAATATGGTTCTTAAAAATTACCAGGTTGTTCAAATACAGAATCAGAAAGTGATAACTGGACGAGCACTATAGGCGCTTATGGATTACCAAATCTATGTGTTGCTCACATCCCAAGTACTTACACACCAGAACCGGTTACCGGCTGTTTACCATCATCACGTGGAGGCAGAAAGATTAGGTTCAATAATCTAGTCATAAATCACTAGGTGATTTTGCGTATGAACACGGGGTCCATTACAAGAAACCTATGTTACAGTGGCATTCACGTTTAACATTGTTTACGAGTACACAACTGCCTCATGGCTCACTGAACCTAAGCAAACTGTCTACACCTGATAACGGCAAACAACCAGAAAACGGCAGTGTTATGTATGTGCGGATGATGTGAGCAACACATTAATTTAGTCATTCATAAGCTAAGGGAGTGCTTGGCCAAAAATCAATTTGTGATTCTGTATTTGAACACCGAGGTTCCTTGTTAGAACCCTATTTAACATTGGCATGCAAGTTTAACATTTTTACCACTTATACACTATTCCAAAGCTCACTGTCCCTGATCTTACGGTCTCGACCTGATAAACAGCCAGAAACCCGTAATGGTGTGTATGTGCGGGGGATGTGAGCAACACATCACTTTGGACATCTATAAGCGCCTTGAGTGCTTGACCAGGAATCACAATGTGAGTCAGTGTTTGAACACCGTTTTTCGTTGTAACAGTGTCATTCAATTATAATTGTTTAGACATGGAGTATTTGACAATATTTAATATACTTTTGCCTCCGATTATGAGGCAAAATATGAAGAATTATGCATTTTAGGAATTGCACAATATTTATGATTGCCCGAGAAATAGAATCATTTCGTATGGCTTAATCGACACTATAAACTCAATAAAATTAATTTAACCTAGCTACTGATATGTAGGTCAGTGGTGTCAAACTGGAATATTTGAATATTGGTTATCTACAAGTAAATTATCTACTGATGTTCCAACGCTGCTCGGATTATCAATTCAGTTTGCTAATATTCTCTAATCTCTTCCGTTCATTAACTTGTACATCGCATTATTTATTAAGTAAGTATTTTATCGAATACCTAAAAGTGATTTCATATACCAGCAGCGTTTGACACATAATTCTCCACGTATTTTTCGAAAAGTGCGTATTGAATGGCGGACCCTACGTGTAAAATGTGGATAAAAACAAGAATTCTCAACGATTAAAAAATTCATCCTATTGATAAAAAAGATTATAGTATTATAAAATCTAAAATAGTGAGCCCATCAACATAAATCATAAATTCCGCGTGATAGTGAAGGTTGGGTCAATATCGATGAACGGCTAGTTAATAGAGATCTCAACCTCGTCGAATTTTGACTCGTGAGTAAGGTATGCCAAAATAATTTGATGAATATCGCCTCCAACTTTCTTCAGCTAATTATTTCTATCCCACATTGTGTCACATCATCAGCATCCACCAGTCCAGTTAAAGCGAGCTCACGTGACCTTAATTTCATTTTGATCAAATTCATTTTTCATTTTGCACTTCTCCCCAAAATCTCGTATTTGACTAATTGCCAACAGCTTACATTATTACAAAGCGAAAATCTTAATAATTTTACGGCGACTTTATGGTTACTGAGAAGACAATAACGTACTTTGCTAAGTCCGATTATCAGCATGGATTGCAGAAGCATTTCCTTTACTTTTCGGAAATAACAAGATAACTGTTCTCAATACATCTTCGTCGCCTTTGAGAAATAGTGAATAATAGTTTTGTGTTCAATTTGATTTTGCGTAAACTATGTATGAAAAAAAATATATTAGATATTGAATAAAATGAAATTAATCGAAAGATTCAAATCCGATGATCAGACTATGACTATAAGGTGTGAGGAATATCGAAATCGAAGTAATAACGAAATAGTTATGATAACTTGATTGAAGCCAACCAGCAATGTGCCTTCATACAGAAATCTAATGAAACAATTAAAAATGATCAAACTGTCGTGAGAGAAATAACTTTCAATCATACAGGATTTGAATTTCACTGGGCTGAATTTCATTTGAAACCAAGGTGCAAAAATTTATTAACTCATTATATTGTTGAAGTTTAACAGTTTTGGAATGTTCCATAATATGTATTTGTAAGCCGATATTTTCGCTAAGAGTTTCGTAAAACGATTTCTAATCACTGGTTTGGGGAGCAGAAATACAGATAAGATGAATTTCGCACATTGGAATATGTTGTACTATATTTCGGTCATTATTCCAACTCATTTCTCACTCATTTTATTTCTTATTATGGTAGAAATCCGATTTGAACACTTTTACAGAGATTATTGTGATTCGTATTTGGATTGGTCCAGGGTAGATCAATATCTCTAATTAGTATGTCACATATAATTTAATGGTGTAAATGATCGTATGGTATTCTTTGGAGTAGCCAGCATCAATATATTCAAGTAGTCACTAGTTTTTTAACTGAATGCTTTCTATTTAATGTAGGTAGTAGGCGTGTATTGCCGCTTGTGTCCAATCATATAGCGATATCAGCAAATTAGATGACCAGAATAATTCCGTATAAATCAATGCTGTTTCCTCGAAAGCAACTGATTATTTTCTAGATGTTTCATCAGATAGTCAATGATGAGGCGCTCAAGTAATTTGTAGATCACCGGTAACAGAGTTACGGGTCGGTAATTACAAACATCAGAGCGATTTCATCTTTACAAATAAGAGAAAGTATTCCACATTTCGAATCTTTAGGAATCAATCCATTTGACAATGTATGTTAAAACAGGTATGTGAGTGGTTTGTATAGCAAATTCTCACATTGCCATAATATTAGCAGTGTTTTTACGTCGACTTAACGAGACTTTCAGGATTTTAGATTAAATAATGCTCGGAGGACTCGTTTTGATGTGAAATTTATTTTACTCATCGCAACCGTGGTTGAAATGGTCTTATTTGGGCTAAAGCTTCAGCAAGTTTGGATTCAGTTGTTTTTGGTCCAGGTGACGTGTTCAGGGAGACAACTCTTGAATTCTTGAAATTATATATTTGTCATACTTTTCGATCCTTTTACGTTCCAACATCTATTTGTAATATTTCTTGTGAATTTTGAAATCCAAACTCTGTCCCATTTAATTGTTTCTTACGCTATTTTGTTTTGCTCTTCCTCATTTGAATATTTTAACTCTATTTTGTCTGCGCCATTTCCCGTTTGGACTCGTGTACGCAACGTGATACGTGCTGGATATTTTTTAGTCATGGACCCGGATTTTTACCCGGTTGACCTCAATAATTCAGGTATAATTTTACATTATTTTGATTGCCTCAATACAGTACTACTTTTGTTGACAAATCCTCGTCGGGTTCTGATATACCTGGGGATTTTGCGCGTCACTGAACTTGGGATGTTCCCTTGATTGCCAAATACAATCAAAACATACCCAAAATTCATGTACGTTGGTGGTTTTTAATTGACAGTTAATCGCGTTTAAAGAGTATCACTCAAAGCCATAATGTTGATTGATCACAGTGCAACTAAAATGGTTGGCTGTCTCCACAACCTACCACATAAGGATCGAATTTTTCATCTTTATCTAGATACACTGCCTCACAGACGGGTTCGATTTGAACTTATCCTAACTCATAAAGTAATGAACTCAAAGATGCAGCCTTTGAAGCATTTATTTTGCTTCCGGTCGTGCCATGTCGCACGTACTAACGCAGTGGCATTTGATATTCCACATTCTCCCTTGAACTACTGTCGGTTATTCTCTACCGTTAGACGTTGTACAATCATCTAGTGAAAGGATTTTCAGCAACAAATTGGATATATTAATGCGTAGTAATTACACCCTACATCCCGTTTATAAAACATGATTTCTATCTAAACGAATATTTTTTTAACTTAGGGAGACAATACATTTTTTTCTAACAACAAACTACCGATCTTCCTAATGCATCAATTTATTTTGTATATAGATTTATTGTCCTTATACGAATAACCTGTGGTGTTGTACAGCTACGAGCTTTTTATACCAAAAATGTTTGAACCTTGAATCTTGAACCTCATCTTTGCAGTGCAAACTTAACAAATTCGGACACTTTAAATTTTTTTAACGTCATAAAGATCTACTATGCGAGTATAAATTTCATTTTCTCAAATATTTATAACCACAGTGATGTTCAAGTACATACGAATCCTGGCCGTACAGTCCCTACCCGATGAGCGCAAACAACACGAAAACGGTCAAAACAATGGAAATTATATTTGGTCTCGTCAGTCACATTTTAGCTGCCTTTTGAATTTTTAAACCTAATCTTTTCTATTCAGTAATCTAAGACAGAAAATTGGAATAGACTGACATGTAGACAAAAAAAGTTGAATGGAACATGAAAGTGAGCGTTACGTTATCATGATGAAATAAACGATTAAAGTTGCATTGCGCGCTTCTTTCGGGAAATTTTGTTCCGTCCTGACTTGGTACGGAATACGGTTGAATAATTTGTGTGTAGCCTTGAAATCACTTAATGGTCCTTGTGTCAATTGATCAACACATATTTTCTGTCTGTGTTTTGACCACAACATTAAACATCTATATTTTAATTATGCAAGTGGTACAGTAAAAAAATAGTTTATTTCGTTCGATACGGTTTCATTTATTCAATAAATTGTTTAAACTTCGATTGCCAATTTATAAATTATTTTGTTAGCTTCCATATATTGGAGGAAATTTTGCTGCACACCGAAAAAAATCGATGACACACATCTTTTACGATGCTAAATTCAATGTATTGTGCTCAGAAATATTTCACTACATAGGTTTGCTGCGCGCACAAAAGAAGCGGCATAACAAATTTTTTGTTCAGGTCAACTTGCGACAAAAACCATAGCTGGGTGTCTTAGTGAACCATCGATCTGTGTATGATTCTCTGAGTTAGTTCTGTTTGTGTTTCAGTCATATTTCACCGTCTCACCATAAATTTTTGAAGGTCAGTTTTGACGGAACCATTAGAGCGCTGCTGTTAATTCATTTTTTATTGAACCAGATAAGTATATTTTTTATCTAACTCATTTATGATATGAACATATTCTAATTGTGATAAGGAATGTGTTGAAAGTTTGTTAACTCTCAATTATAACCAGCGATCAAATATTCGATTTTATATAGAGTGAGTTGCGACATATCGGTAGCAATTAGGTCATTGTTCCCAACAATTGTGCAGGGCACAAGAGTTTTTGGCGGAATGATAATTGATGTGTCGATAAGACATAATTGGCGGAACAAATTTGATTTCCTTTTGATTAATGAAGGCATTCAGTTTCTTAATCATGAGACAGCGCTTTGAAATTCGAATTCAAAATTGCTTATCACGGTGACTACGATCGCAGAAACTGCGGACTTTCCGCTGGTGCGATGATGTTTGGATCGCCGTAGACGCAGTGCCCTTAAACCAGTCTTGGTGGGAGGTTGTGTGTGTGTTTCTTGACGTTCTCTACAATCTGACGCAATTAAATTTACAACCCACTTGTGAGTCGTTTGGCAGCTGAGTGACAGATTTTTCATGTCAATGGGATACGACCCACATATGGGTCGTACGCCAATTTTCTGCTAAATTATGTATTTCAACAATATATTTTATTTCTCGATGTACTTTTTTGTATTTTCAGACCCTTCAAGATGGAAGCCTCTTCTTATTATAGTATATCAATGAAAACAAAACATGATGATGAGCTCATTGCTAGACACAGGGATGACAATCTATACAGAAAACAATTATACATCCCTACCTCTTGCAAAAGTTCTCCTGAATAAAAACACCTTCTTTTGTGTTGAACTGCGGCTTGGAACTACTGTTGTCAACTCATTCATAATTTTTAAAAAAATACTGCAGTGCACGACAAAAATGAAAAATCGTTAAATTTAAAGAATCTTTAATTCTGTCACTCCTGTTTGGATACCCGAAGGAACAGCTAAAGCCAGAAAGCTGGGCCCCTCCGATAACAGGAGGCTTGTCAACTGATCATGGCCTGAACGAAATACCAGGCCCAAGAGGGAAGACAAGCAAGCGCTGTGTGGGATGCTCTAAAATGATCCCGAGTTAGAAGGATCGAAAGTTGCCGATAGAATGGCGAAAAATGTATCCACAATTTGCGAAGGATTCTCTAGGAAGCCATTTATGCGCTTGCCATGTTTTTTCTGATATTCATATAAAGGAGTTAAACACGTTTCCTATAATTTCAACCCTTTTTATTAAATTATCGACATCGCCTGCAAAGAAAATAACACTGAGAGTATTTTTTATTTGTTTTTAAATATTCTCTAGTATTTTCACAGCACAAAGATATCTTTCACGACCCACGGGTGGGTCGTGTTAATTTCATGCATTTAAACGATTCGCGCATGCAAATAATTGAGCGCTTTCGGAGCTTTCTACTAGCAGCGACGAACCAATGTGCCGTGAATTGATTACTGAAGTGATGTGTCGTGAAAATTTGAAGGTATAGGAAGCACTGAAATAGGTTAATTAGCCGGGTGGCGTGCAGCGCTAAGTCGATGAGTTTATTTATAGGAATTTAACCCAAATAATTTAGAAACATCTTTACGATTTTTGGTTATTTGCGTATATTTTTTATTTAGCAAGTGAAACAGCCCTGAATCAATCTGGCGCAATAAAATTACAACAGCATAGCACTGAAAATTTCAGCAGTCGATCATATTAAGCAATAAAGTCATCCGCATTCTTCCTTTTTATGTTGTAATAATGAAGAAGTGAATTTGTTAGTTCAATAATTGTGAATCCAAATTTTCAAGCATTTCTAATTGGAGTTCTTTGTTTTTAGCGGTTCGAAACAGATAGATTGTGATTGGGAAGATCAACATCTAAAATGTTCGACAAAAAAGATTAATGAATAACATAACACATCATTGAATCAAAAGTAAGAGCGTATCTTAGAGAAAATTATATTCAAAGTCATTGATAATTAGATTGCTACGGAAACCTATGTCAAAATGCAGGATCACAAAGTGAATCATTGTGAAGCTGAATGATCAACACAATGTTCTGCCTGCAAAATGCACTAAAAGAGATCACGTGTTCTTCGTTTCAAAACAGGTGAAACGTGGATAATGCTTTCAATGATATGAAGTTAACTTCTGGAAAGGTGTACTAACAAAGTGCATGAGCAGAGAAAACTCAACAATTGAATCACCGTTCCGTTGATTTTCGCGGGAACGCTGAGACTAAAAAGGTTGGTCGTACCAATGCTACCCAAGAGTGGGATCTAGGCGCATCCTAAATCAGATCTTACTGTCCCTATCTACTGAGTGTAAACTGTACGACCCCGAAAGTTGGTTTTGTGTGTGATTAAGATCTATGCAAATACGTATATTTGTAACCAATATTTACTTTGAATTTTTGTTTTCCATATGCTGTTTCAAAATTATTGATAATCATTTCTTTGGTATATAATATAATTTAACTATACTGGACTGTTTACCACAATTTAAAATAACGTGTTCTCGTCTATGATGCTACTAATTTTGAAAAGCTGTAAATATATTTACCTGTATTACTGCAAGTCCAATGATTATATATGCCATGGTAGAAGATGTGCTTCCCATTACGTCCAGCAGAGATCCGGAACAACCTCGGTTTATGTTACTTGTTATATCCTGGAATGCTATTGGGCATCCACGTACTGTAGAGCCATCGTCGTTAAATTTGCAGCACGCAGTTGGAGGTTTGACTACAGAAAAGTTTCGGTATTTTCATGATCACTTGAATATTTCAAATAGAAGGATAATAATTAATAAAGATTCCATAACAATGAAACTTACGAAGTGTTTTGAAATCTCTTGAACTATACGTTCCACAACATCCGAGCTGGAAACACAATCAAAAGACAACTATTAAAAATTTGTTCACAGCAAAATTAACTAGTGCTCATCTTCTTCTTCTTTCTGGTATTATGCTACTCACATAATCTTTAAAACATCATATGACTTAGAGCCCATCGCACAATAAATTGACATACCGGTAATCAAGCAAAGTTCTCACGATAAAATGATTAAATTATAAACTTGAGTTATTAGTTCTTTGCAAAAGACTCAATCTTTCATGATACTATGAAAAGTGTTTACGGGAACGTTCCACTACACAAATATCAACCGTCATGGCAAAATGGATCAGAGCTAGACATGGTATGTTAAATAACATAGACTCGTAGAATTTCCAAGCTTTCACATCAAGATTCCTTTGGACTAAATAAACAATAATTTCTTCAATGAAACTCATTCAAGATTTTACATAGTTGTATAATCTGTATCAATAAAACATAATGAAACATTTTTCGACTTTGTAATGTATTGAATTATATGAATTGTTAGAAGGAACGCGTTGAATTTTAAATAAGGTAGATTTTACCAATTGAGTAGATATAAATTTAGGCTTCTAAAAATTCGAGGCACATTTAAATTCTTTAAAACTTACGTGTTTCATCAGCAAATTGAAAATATCGTTGGCTGAGTCTGTTTGCGGATCAACGTAGTTTTCTTGAAGATTTTTCAAATAAATATCTATTTGATCTCTTAACTGAAATGTAAATATAAACAAAAAAGTAATTCACCCGGGAATAATTATCAGCCATTCGCTGAAATCATTGGGCGATTCCCTAGTTTAATATTTCACAAATAATACCAAATGATATTAATTAGGTATTTTTAGTTAGGCATTTGTATATGTGAGAATTCCTAATTACTTTTACATTCGCCCTCTATCATTAAACACTTGAAAAAAATTAGGGTATGCAAGAACTCCGAGAAAGCTTTTAGATATAGTTGTCAAGGAATTTCTGAAGAATAAAGATCTGATATGAAAAGATCCTTCTGATTTAGCAAATGTTCAAACAATATGGCTCATCATACATTATGTTCCACAGAAATGTTAGCGTTTAACCAGTAAATAATATTGACGATATGGTATTAAATTGAATGCTACGATGAATGTATCAGGTAAATGAAGCTGGATGTTTTCAATCTCTAAAATTCGTCTGAATTTCTTCCATATTGCACGTCTACCATACGATGGGTTAATATCATCACCAACCAAGATAATTATTTCAAAGCCACGACACGATGACGATTGAAATTACAAAAGTTCGCACTTTCTCCTATTGAACTAAAAAACCGCTCTTTAAATTGAACTGGGATTATTTCCTTCAATGGACACATTTTCGTTACCCTCTTTACGATCTGAAAGGATTATTTTTCGTGGTTGCTTAGGCATGAATTTTATACAAAAATGTTCTTCAGGCAAAGTTCCAAAACGGAGAACCCTTCAGCAGGTATGAGGTGATTAGGTAAACGGATTTATATCATATGAAATAAGATATTATTTGATTCTCTAATTGCATGAGATAAATACTCAACAACTCACCGTTGCAGGTCGACCGAAGTAGTACCCCAGAAGAGCAGATAATGCAACCATAAATATCACAATGAAGCTAAGATGCTAGAAAAATAATTAATTACATATTTAATCAATAATTTTGAATAATGAAAATTATTTAAGGGTACCAATAAATTAAATTATTTATAATCAGGGTGACTGTTGACAGTGACAAGCAAATTTTCATGTTTTCGTCAGAAAGGAAGTTATATTATGCGGCATCCACCAAATAAGCTACTAATCCATCTACATTCTGCATTTGATTGAGTGAATTTCTGAGAATTGCAAGAACGTATTTTAAGCTATGAGCCACTAATCTTATTCAAATGTGATAACTTCCAAAGGACTTAAGGTAACAGTGAACTACGCGAAATATTTACCACAGATGTAGACAAATGTCGGATTTCGATCGTGGCTTACTGACAAATAAAACGACTGAGGCTTCGTTGGAATAACTCCTTAATTGTTGCATTTATCACTCGGAGCTACAAAACAAATAACTTGGTGTATTAGCTTACGGCTTGACTCATGACACTTGCACCTTTGTCTGCTTTTATTAGCTCGATACTGTGAGAATATTCCAAACAGTATGCTAAGTGTTATTGGGTTGAAGTTATTTTTCTGTTTATTTTGGGACATATTTCACTCCTGGACGCGAAATATGGTACTGTTGACCACATTCACGAGCATGAATTCAAGATTCAAGATTCAAAAATTTATGGTCACAAAAAAGCACATGGCTTCACAATTACCATATCATAGTAAATATTCGCTCAATAAGAGGTATAAAAAACAATTATACGATGTCACTGGAATAAATTAATGTACTTACCCTGAGTCAATACACAGGCATCGGCAAATCGTTATGTAACAAATAAGTGTCCAAGTTTCGAGTGAATGTTTTGATACAGGAAGATGTGATAATTGCTTCGGGAAGGGCATTCCACAGGAAGCAGACACGTGCCGAATAGAAATATCGGCGACAGATAGTACGGAAATGGGGAATTTGTAGTGCCACTGAGTGACTTACTTGACTTGACTTATTCCTGTGAACTCCTGTTGGAGCATAGGGGTGCAACAACGCCACGCCAGCGAACTCTGTCCTGGGCTGCTATCCTCAGCTGAGTCCATGATATTCCGTCATCCTTCGCTTCACTCACGACTGATCTTCTCCACGACTGCTTGGGTCGTCCCACTTTCCTTTTACCTTGTGGATTCCAGTCTAGTGCTTGCCTAGTGACGTTATCAGCTGGTTTGCGGAGTGTGTGACCTATCCACCCCCATTTTCTTTTCTTGATGTCTTGATCAACGGGGTTCTGGTTGGTTCTACGCCATAGGTCTGTGTTTGAAATCTTCTCATGCCACCTGATGTTAAGAATGTGGCGCAAGCATTTGTTGACAAATGTTTGTATCTTGTTGGTGATGTTGTGGGTAACCCGCCATGTTTCGGACCCGTAGAGGAGGACTGCTTTTACGTTGGTGTTAAAGATGCGGACCTTGCTGCGCTGGGACAAGGCCTTAGATTTCCAGATGGGGCGCAGGGTGTTAAACGTTACCCTTGCTTTGCTGATTCGGCTCTTGACGTCGTCTTCTGTGCCACCATCAATGTTGACCACGCTTCCAAGGTAAACAAAGCGGTCAGCCCCCACCACGTCTTTCCCCTGTAGATGCAGTGGCTGCTGTAGATGGTTGTTCAATCGCATCACCTCGGTTTTCTTTATGTTGATTTTCAGACCCGTCTTCTCTGTCTCTTCTGCTAGGCGCGTTAGCTTAGACTGTGCATGCTGTTGCTTGTGAGACAGGAGGCCGATGTCATCCGCAAAGTCAAGGTCTTCGAGATGTTTGGTGGGGGTCCACTGGATGCCGGTGTTGCTGCCCTCTGTGGTTCTTCTCATAATCCAGTCTATGACGATCAAGAAAATTACCGGCGAGAGCATGCAACCTTGCCTCACTCCAGTCTTCACTGGAAAGGGGTCTGTCAGCTTTTCGTTGTGGATGATCTGGCATGATGAGTCCTCATAGAGCTGTTGGATGATGTTTATCAGCTTTTGCGGGATTCCATAGTGTTGCATTAGCTGAGTTGCCACTGAGTAGCTACGTGTAATTCCTGACTCACTGTATTTGAACAACTTTTGAGAGGATGATCTGGAGTATTCAATATTCTGTATGTAATGATAACGTCACTTTTAAGTTTACGTTGAAGGGGAGTGGGAAGCTTTAGCTTTTTCAACCTTTCCTCGTATGGAAGGTCTGGAAAACCACGCACGAGTTTATTTGCACGATGATATATCCTGTCAAGCAAGAATATATCCTTTTTCATCCACGGAGTCCATGCTTGCAATGCATGTTCCATTGTGGGAATTAAGTAGGCCTTCATGATGCTTGGCAACGTTCCAGGCGTAAAGGTTCTGAAGATCCGTCGCAACATACCTAGAAGCTTTGAAGCACGCTTGTAAATGACCTCAAAATGCACGCAGTTCTTTAGGCTGCCACATATCCAGACTGCAAGATCCTTCTCCGATTCGGTCCAGCTCAAAATCGTTTGCCCAAAGTGATATTCGTACTGAAAGGGCTTACCGATTTGCAGCAACTTGGATTTTTGAAAATTGAACGGCAGTTTATTTCTAACTGACCATTCGTGTAATGCATCTAAATCACTTTACAGTTTTACGCAGTCTGCAGTTGATTTTATTCGCATCCAAAGTTTAACATCATCCGCAAAAAGAACTACCTTGCATGAGAGCGTCTCAGGTAAATCATTGATGTAAACAAGGAAAAGCACTGGACCGAGAAGGGAACCTTGCGGTACACCACTGGAGGTATTAATGACTCGTGATTGTACCCCGGTAACTCGAACAGTTGCCTTGCGCCCATTGAAGTAGCTTTCGAACCATACGAGTAGCTGCCCGTCAATACCAATCTGTTTCAGCTTTTGTAGCAACAGGAAGTGATCTACTTTGTCGAAAGCTTTCGACATATCCAGATAGCACGCGTGCACACTGTCTCCTGCGTCCACCGTTTGGGTCCAATCGTTTAATACCGTCAGCAAGTTTGTCAAGCATGAGCGAGCTTTACGAAACCCATGCTGGGCGACAGATAGTATATTTTGTGATTCCATGTGATGAACTATATTTTCTGTCACTATGCGCTCCATAACTTTTGATATCATTGGGAGTAGGGTGACAGGACGGTAGTTCGCGGGATCTGAACGGCTACCACAATTATAAATTGGTGAAATTACCCCTGTCTTCCACTCTGTTGGCACCATTCATTCCGTTAGAGAATGTTGGAACAATTAGCATAATGGTTCACACAGCTGCTGTTCACAGAATTTTAGTAGTGCTGGTGTTATTCCATCGGCTCCAGGAGATTTCCTTGGGTTCAGTCGACACAAGTGCCTTCGTATAATAGCTGAATTTATCTCAACATCATTCAGTTGTTGAGATACAATCAATGTCAGTAATTTCTCATTCGCCTCAATTGTTATCTGGCAAAACACGTTTGCGTAAAATTGAGCGAGAGTATCAGCCGTTTCCTTTGCTGTGACTGTTAATCCATTCTCAGAAATAACAGGAAACACCCCTGGTTTCACACTGGACCGAGCATTGACAATCCGATAGAGAAGTTGAGGGTTTTCTTTCATTTTCAAAGACAGAGAGCGATGGTAATATTACTGGTCCTGTTTGACGAGAGCATTCACTTTGTTACGAATTTCACAAAATTGCTGCTAAGAGGCATCAGTTCTGCTCTTTCTGTGTTCAGTCCAAGCAAAGTTGCGTTTCCCGATCCATTTTTGTGCGACTGCGAAGCTTAAATCGGAAGTCACTTGCCTGTCGTTCATCAACAAATCGCGAATTATGATTTATGTTTGACTTAAGTATTTTCATGAGCGCACTGCAATGTGTTTCGGTGTTGTGCTGATCAATTTACTAGCTCAAGCGTTCCACGTAGACCCGCGTAGTCGATCTTTTTGAATTGTTTGGCGGACGCACAAACTCGTCTAGCACTGCAAACAAACTCAAAGGCTAGCACCAGATTATCACTCCGACTGAACGGCGCAATGTAGTCAACACATTCAAATGCTGTTTTCTCGGAAGTAAAGATTAGGTCCAAAATGGATGGCAATTCTGATACTCTTCTATGAGTAAAGTCAAACAAATAATTATGCAGTGGAATCAAGTCGATTACCTCACGAATTTTGTGATCAAATATGTGTAAAGGGTGATCGGATCTGGCAAAGAGATGAGGAAGATTGAAGTCCCCCATGAGTAGTAATTGCAAGCTTCGCTTCTATCCGGCGTAATTTTGCGCTTGTAATAACCTGTCATTTTGAGTATCATTCGCAAATATGGATGAAGAAAACTAGTCACATGAGTAGGCCTGAGGAACTAATCAGGATTGAGATCATTCGT
This sequence comes from Atriophallophorus winterbourni, assembly GCA_013407085.1. Classification (NCBI taxonomy): domain Eukaryota; kingdom Metazoa; phylum Platyhelminthes; class Trematoda; order Plagiorchiida; family Microphallidae; genus Atriophallophorus; species Atriophallophorus winterbourni. The sequence continues at coordinate 21,351 of JACCGJ010005217.1, read as the reverse complement.
TAGAATGCATGCAGATTGGAAGTTAATGACCTTCAAACAGTGTTGAACTGGTTAAAAGAAGATGCATAAACTTTTGCGTAGATATTTATAATACATATATTGTTATGTCGTTTTTCAATGCTTAATGCGATACCCAGACGAGTAGCACAGTATGTAAGGGGTCATTTTTATTTCGTTTTCATTGGAACCTGCTGATGCATAACGGAGTTCAAAAATGGGCAGTATTATACTGGTTGCTGCCAAGGGTTTCACGGCAAGTGAATGTTTGTGGATAGCTTTGTTACATCTTAATAAATGGACAAATGACAAGCAAAAGGCCATGTTTTAATTGAGCTTATGCATTTTAAAAGCAAACGAATGGTGAACTATTGGTACTTTTCGTCAATTGTCTAATGAGTAAAAATACTTACCGCTGCATACAAACTGACACCGCCACGCACCGACGCAGCCACGCCAACAATTCCGACCAAGACCCCGACCAAACTTATAATGAAAATCGCAACGCATTGCATTTCTGTTTTGATCAATGATTGAAAAAGTATGAATTGACATTAGTGGGTAGAGTGATGTTAAATTATCTACTTGAACTACGAAACGATGAATGGATAACTACTTATTTCTGTGTACAATAATAAAGATCATTTCATACAACTTCTCGTGGTATAGGATACATGGATGTTACAAAAAGAGTTCAACTTAGAGATGATTTTGATTAAGCACTCATTTATCTCTCTATTATTTTTTTGCTAAACCCGGCGCACATTTTTAAGCAACAATTCTAAGGGAGCTTTTGTCGTGAACCAGTTATACATGATTAGTTAGCCTTATTAAAAGCGAGATTAATCACAAATCTATTTAGTTCGGATCTAGTGCTTCACTTTTTGTTTTTCATAGTTCATTAAAGGCTCGGTATGATTAAAAATAGTAATATGTTTCATGCATGCTGCATAGATGATGTGCTAATAAATTTGTGCCGAATGGTAAATCTTGAAAACTGAAGCTCAATTCTCAATGTATTTTAAGGATATATTAAAATAATGATTAATGTACCTAGTAATCCTACAAGCGAGCCAAAATTCAATCGACTTAACGCAAAATTGTACGTTAGACAGAGAGACAAACGGATTTTCAATACCATATTGTAATCAGAGACACTGACCGCTTCTTTACCCATTCCTTACACACCACGGCCGGCTTCTGGCTTATTGCCGTCATTGAGTAGAGATGGTAAGATCAAGTTCAATGAGCTCAAAACAGTGGTTTAGTAGTAAACAAAGGTAAATTGTATGCCAACAGGTTTTGTACAAGCAACCACGATTTTCAAATACAGAGTTTTATTCTTGATCGCTTTAAATTTATTATCAAATCTTCACTCATTAGTCCTGATTGTTAAATCTCCTCTTGGTGAAAACATTCATCAAATCAAACACCAAAGGAACACCTTAATCACGTAAAGTCGCCACTTTGTATACTCGTGAAATAAAAGGTCTTCTGTGATTTATTAACAATTTTTTTCATAATATACTTGAATTTGACCTACGTTGTACACGGAGTAGTTGGACCGAAGTACTTTTATATACGTTTTTATCCAGATTACTTCGAAGGTTGCCAAAATATAGCCTTTCCGCAGCACTAGCCATCAACTCGCCATTCCATGCGAACAAAGCGCTGACAATTGCAGCGACCAAGAAAATCAGCTGCCAAAAAAGAAGAGAGAAATATATTTTAAGGGTCACATTTAATTGAGCTCCTTATTATACAAAACTTCCAGAAATAATTTGGAAGATTCTTGAAACATTAAACTGATAACTTTATAATTTACATCAAATTTAAGTTGATTAATAGATATTCGAACGAGTTCCGCACGGTTTGCTCCATAAAATCGCGAAAATAATTTTTATGAATTTATGAGGTATGAAGTATCTAAAGTATGAATTCTGAACTACTAGCCAACAAATACCTAAATTAGTAACAACATGAGGGCACACGTGTATTATATATCCTGTTTAATGGTCACCTCAGAAAAAGAGTTGCAGATTTATATTAGTTCGCTACGTTCAAAATAATGAACTTTTTAATTGATTGAAATATTTTTGAGACCAAAAATTGCTCTATATACACATACATATATATTTTCATAACTGGTATTATCGCTTCATTTATTTAGCTTTAAGTTAAGCCAAACATCTCGCACTATGAAAGCAACAATCTCAACAAAACTGCGGTCGCTTCTTGTTTTCTGTGCGCGTCTGTTGCTTAGAGAACGCCTTAACTTCTTATCATTTACTGTGCTCTAGTGATTCAGTTTTCGAAAAAACTGGATTTATTTATGATTAGAAATTTCGTCTTACAATCCTTTTAATATAATCCAAATAATACAAGTGCATACGACATTTATACTGACTTAACCTTTGTAACATACGAGACAATACACGGCATGTTTTTATCAACAAAATCTGAAAGACTATCATAGGCCTCCTATATTCATGTTTTTTTATTATTTTGTGTACTCAGCTTTGATGAGTTTGCAATTTCGTCAAAAAATCATCCAAAAATATTGAATGCTTTATTTTTAAATTGAACAACTACCAACCAGAACGATTCGACAGGCGAGAGAATTACTTAGAAGTATTTCGTTCCCTACAATTAAAATTCCCAAATAACGTAATGCTGGTTTTTAATGACGAATTTGCACACAATGTTTCGGTAAAGTAATTGAGAAACATCAACTTACAGCAAGAAAACCGCTCACAAATAGCAAAGTCCACGGCAACAAGCGACTGAAGGTGTACATTTGAGATTTTCGTAGGAAGTATATTCTGGAAGAGTAGGTAAATATTTGAAACTCAAACTACAACATTGATATAAAGCTTTAGTATTCCCGTTGTATGAGAATTGGGAAACTCCTATGGATTCCCTCTTATTTAAACTTGATATAATTCGTAGAATACCTTATTATTTGAACAGTCAAGGTAGTTCAAGGTAATTCAAGGTTTTTAATGGTCTAAAAAGCAACAAGCTTAACAACAACCATAGGATGGTAAAAAATGAAATTTAAGTGTATAAACAATATAAGAAGATAGATTAAACAGTATATAAGTGTTCTGGAAACGAATAATGCAATACAAATTCGTCGAATTTCGTTTTAAAGTCATGCAAGCTAGTGGCGGGATAAACGGTTGAAGGTAAACTGTTCCAAGTAAAACAGACACGGACAGAGTAAAAATACCTTCTACAGTTCAGGCGGGAATGGGGTACGACCAGCACATATTCATGGGTCCGATAATTCCTCGTATCCCTTCGTGTGAATAAATCTTGTAAGGGATGGTTCGGGGTATGGAATGTTTTGTAAAGTAAGATAAGGTCTCCTCTGATTCGTCGATAGGGAAAATCAAACAGAATCAGTTGACCTATCCTTTCTTAATATGGTTTGTTTCGGATGCTGAGAGCTAGTTTTGTTGAGCGGTGATAGATTCGCTGCATAAGTTCCACATCTATCTTGAGCCACGGTGACCATGACTGCACACCGTATTCCATGACTAGTCTTTATTATGTATTCATGATCCTTGGGAATATCTTGGGCGAAAATTTCCAAATACACGTTTGAGTAGATTTAGAACGCGTGTTGCTTTTTTAAAGGCACTGTTATTTTAATGTGATGTTTTCAAACTGGAGCAATCCAGACACCCAAATCTTTTTCTTCACTGCAAGTTTCAAGGACATGCGAACCTATGTGATATGTGAACTCTACTCGATTACACACATTCATGATCCTGCATTTGTTGAAGTTAAACGGCAGTTTGTTCTTCAAAGACCAGCTGTCAAGCGTATCAAGATCCTTTTGTAATAGCAGACAGTCTTCTGGACTTCGAATGCTGCGCCAAATCTTTATGTTGTCCGCAAGTAACGAAATGTTGCATCGGAAAATATCCGGTATTTCATTGACATAAACCAGAAAGAGGATCGGACCAAGGAATGAGCCTTGGGAAACTCCGCTAGTTGCTGCAATTGGTTTGGATAATGCACCATCAACACGTACCTGGTTAGTGCGATTTGTTAGGTAGTCATTTAGCCAATTCAGCAACTTTCCAGTGATTCCAAGCCTTTCAAGCTTCTGCAGTAGTAGGGAATGGTCAGCACGATCGAATGCTTTTGAAATATCCAAGTAGCACGCGTGTATTGCTTGTCCTTTATCTACCGAATTTGTCCAATCATCTAACGTTACCAGTAATATGGACAAACAGGAATAATTTTGACTAATTCCATGCTGGTTCCTCGAAAGCAACTGATTATTTTTGAAGTGTTTCATCAGATCGTTAACAATGAGTCACTCAAGTAATTTTGAAATCACTGGTAACAGACTAGGAGACTTTCCGGTTTCAAGATTAAATAAACCTTGAAGGACGCGTTTCTCAGTGATACTTATTGCACTTAGGGCAACCGTGTTTGAAAGTGTTGGATTTGGGCTGTTTATTGCATGTTCTATCGGGTTGAATACCGATGAATAAAACGTGGCTAAAGCATCAGCAGTTTCTGCTGCAATTGGTGTTGTTCCGGCTGATGTGGTCACGGACGCTACTTCAGGTTTCACCTTAGCTTGATCGTTAACCATACGATATAGTATTTTGGGGTTTCGCTCCATCATGCTTCTATATCACTTCTTGGAAGCACAACTGTTCTTGGATGACAAATTTGTTTACTTTGTTCCACAGAAAACGGAATGTTTCCCAGGTCTCGGATGATGGGTTTTGCCGATGGTGTCGCCAAGCAATGTTTCGTACCGTTAACCACTTACGAGTTCGGCTTCCTAATTTAAATTCAAAGTTTTTGCTTTAGTTCCTGAGGACAAATTCAGAGCTCACTTCGATTGAACTTTTGAGATTAGATATTAGCCATATCCAAAACTCATTTACGTTGCTGGTTTTGGTTGGCAGTTAAACGTGTTTTCAAAGCATCATTCAACGCCATAGTGTTGATCCGCCTAACTCTTTTACGGGCATCATTTGTTCTTACAGCTTCAAACAGATAGTCAAACTGGATGACGACGTGATCACTTAGTCCCAGTAGACGTCCGTAAGCAACGTTATCAATGTCATGTTCATTGTTTGTCAGAACGAGATCTAAGAGTGAGGGTAAATCGTTTGCGCGGTATCGGGTATTACATGAAATGTGGTTAAGAAGAGGAATATCGTCAAACAACTCACTGAATGCGCGCTCGAGGGAGTGTTCTGGGGAAATGGTGCTGCTCTGCAGATTCGGTAAATTGAAGTCACCCATAATCAAAAATCCACAAGTGTATCTGGAAGTAACCATGCGAATTTTATCCAGTAGGGCCAGATTGTAAGTTTCCTGTGCAGACGGTGGGCGATAGACTACTCCCAAAACACAGTCTTCGCCGTTAGCTAGTCGGGTTGAGCACCAGAGTGTATCCAGTAACACGATGTCTGGATCCGTAATCTCACGGCACAGAATGTTTTGGCTATAATACAAAACTACTTCTCCTCCTCTGGTTTCACGTTCATGATGAATAAGTGACATTCCTGGTAATTCTAGTTCACTATTTGTTTGCTGAGTCTGCAGCCACGTTTCCGTTACGGCGATGATGTCTGGTGAACATCTCAGAAAAACTGCACGCAGTTCACTGATTTTGTTTCCGAGACATTGTGCGTTGGTGTAGATGCATTTCACAGTTGTTTTTCTCAACAAAGATGGGGTGTGGGGAAGAAGGCTGGTGCGGTGCAGAATATATGTTAGGCCGACTCCTCCAGAGTCGGCAACTGAAGGTTTTTTGCTTGCAGGGATGCTTGATCGTTTTGGGGTTGTACTGTTGGAAAACAGTGATGTAACGTATCGGCTGAAATTGTTTGTGACACGTCAACAACTGGTTGACTTGTTAGTGTCTCTATTGAACTAAGTGGTGCATCTATCTTTCCAATATGGTGTTTCGATGCACCTAGTCTAATTTCTCGCGGGATTATTCTGCGGCCTTTTTCCCAACGAGTTTTGACCGAGTTCAACATATCATTACGCAAGAACGTTATTTCAAGTGGCTTAGGATCGTGTTTGCGCTGCACCGCTTTATCAGTTGCTTCATAAGCTTCTGGAACTCCCAAAAGGATTATACTTCGATCATCCCTCTGTTACGTTTGGTTTTGTTGCTGTTCCTTTCGGGCCCTTTCGCACCAGGGCACATCAGCAAAGATCCTTGTAGTGGTCTCTGAACGCTCCTCACTCAGGAGAAAAGCGGATAGTGAGATGTTTTCAAGATTCCTTTTCAGAGTGAACCGTGATTCTAAGCAATCTTGGCTGGTCCAGATTTGAAGAATCAGGTTTATGACTTAGTCGTTTCAATGATAGTGGTTCAACTGGCTCCAGTCCATGTTGTTGCACAACCTTTTCCATTCTTCTTTGTCGTGATTTAGCCTTTCCCCTAGTAAGGTGGCACTCGTCGGGGAGCTTTAAAAATCAACGAATTCACATTAGCTAGCCCAACGTTCAGCATTTTTTCTCACGAAATCTTTTCACTCATTTTTCAATATTCATTGACTCGGAAGTATTTCTACGAGGCTTTGGGGTCGCAACTCATAGAAAACGCTCAACATATTTATAGAATAGATTCAAATAATATTACGTTGATAGGCGAGCATCACTAAATGCGAATTAGTGATTGTTGAATGTATTCTCGAACAATCTAGGACAAATAGTCGGTGTCTAAATATGTGAAATTTAATCGTCTAAACAGAAAATTAAATTTCTCGAAACTGATAATAATTCTAAACAAGATTATACTTGTATGCCAACTGTTATACAGGGTTCGTACAACGAACCACGATGTTCAGACAGAATCACAAAGTGATTCTTGGTCAAAGCACTCAACGCGCTTGTGGATGACCAAAGTAATGTGTTGCTCACATCCCCATTCCTTACACACCACTACCGGTTTCTGGCTGTTTGCCGTCGTCAGGTGGAGACAGTAAGATCAGGTTCAGTGAGCCTGAAACAGTGGATTAAAGTTAAACCTTTTGTGGAGCCTTTAATCCACTGTTTCAAGGCTCACTGAACCTGATCTTACTGTCTCCACCTGACGACGGCAAACAGCCAGAAAACGGTAGTGGTGTGTAAGGGATGGGGATGTGAGCAGCATATTACTTTGGTCATCCACAATCGCCTTGAGTGCTTTGACCAAGAATCACTTTGTGATTCTGTGTCTGAACATCGTGGTTCGTTGTACGAACCCTGTATAACAGTGGCATACAAGCATAACTTTGTTTACCACTTTACCACTGTTTCAAGGCTCACTGAACCTGATCTTACTGTCTACACCTGACGACGGCAAACAGCCAGAAACCGGTAGTGGTGTGTAAGGAATGGTGATGTAGCAACACACTAGCTTTTGGTCATCCACAAGCGCCTGAGTGCTTTGACCAAGAAATCACTTTGGATTCTTTGTAAGAACCCTGTATAACAGTGGCATACAAATATAACTTTGTTTACCGTTTTTCCACTGTTTCAAGGCTCACTGAACCTGATCTTACTGTCTCCACCTGACGATGGCAAACAGCCTGAAACCGGTGGTGGTGTGTAAGGGATGGGGATGTGAGCAACACATTACTTTGGTCATCCATAAGCGCCTCGAGTGCTTGACCAAGAATCACTTTGTGATTCTGTGTCTGAACATCGTGGTTCGTTGTACGAACCCTATATAACAGTTGCAATAAGTATAATCTGTTCACCTTTAATCCACTGTTTCAAGGCTCACTGAACCTGATCTTACTGTCTCCACCTGACGACGGCAAACAGCCAGAAACCGGTAGTGGCGTGTGAGGGATGGGGATGTGAGCAACACATTACTTTGATAATAATTCTGTTTATTTCAAACTGGCAGTAATGACGACATGTTTGTCTGAAACGAGCACACGCGTGAAATTCGTGCTTTTTAATGACTAAAAAGAAATGCTGCTATTGAATTGTTATATAATATACAATGCCTGTGGATGCGAAACTGGCACTGAGTCCTTTACGATGTCAGTTTAAACTATTTCTAAATAAAATGGGGATCAATCTATTGAGAATATGTACAGGCTGCGACGAATTGGCAAACAATTATGATGTATGTTGTGATATAAAGTAAAATAAAACTTGCCTTAAATTTTAACTCAATGAAAATCTCTTTGTGGTTGGCACAATAACGTATTTTATATGAAAGCGGAAATTCTTTGGATTGCAGCACAGTTATGAAAAATTATTGTGGGCGTTGCTTGCACGAAATCTATTGGAGGCTGCAAGCAATGGTTTTCTTTTGCGTATGATGTTGAATTACTGCATAAATTCTGCGCGAACTAAAAAAGGACACGCATTCCACAAAGTGAAACTTTGGATTCATAATGAGTTTTAAAGTTCAACTGATGAACAATTTAAAGAGAATAATTTTTATCAACTTTTCTTTCTTGGATCAATGGGCTCTAGCAAACGTGTGCAGATTAAATAATAAAAATAGAGAACAACAGGAATGTTAATATCGATTAAACAAAAAGCACGAAGTATTCTTGCTGTGCTGTTTTGCTTAACACAAAGATGAACGAAGTGAACAAACGAGAAAATACGCAAACTAAACAGTGAAAATTGAGGCAACTAACTGAATAATACTGCATTGACTTCCGAGTATAACATAAAAGTGCTAAGAGCATTAGAGATGAGTGATAGTCACTAGCTATTGAATTATGGGTAGAACATAACCTTTTCAGCACATTTCAAGAGCAGGAATGGCAAACAAAAGCAACAATGACAATTGCAAGCCTGTAATATATCGGGTTTCGAAATGAGTGCTGTGGAACGATTCGAGCGACAACATCTCCGGACACATGAAAAGATTTAACCATATGTAATTCGTCAATTTCAGACTAAGGGAGCCTTGTATGTTATGGGCGTGAAGTGTACCAGGAGGGACAGGTTTCAAGACTGTGTTATGGTTACTTTGTTTGCCTTAATAAAATAGATGGCTTATAATTTTTCTCTGGTGCGTAAAAACCGTGTTTGATCAATCGGCTAACTCGAAAATGTTGGGATTCGTGGGTGAACGGGGGTTAGCATTTGTCATATTGACCTCAACGATGAAGCGAGTCACAGTGCTTAAATGGCTCTGATAATCGAAGGAGCGTAATGTGGTTATTGTCTAGGCCGATAAGAGGTCAATGTTCACCAGCTGATACTTGTTATCTTTGATCGACCTGACACAATTATTTTCAGCTTCTAAAACATGTTATATAATATGTACCAATAACTGATATGATTTAGTTTTAAATGAGATTGAAACAAGTGGCCTAACCTTTGCACTTGCACATCTCTTCAGATTCCCGGCAATTAGCTGCGTGCAAAGTAAATCAGTTAGGCTACCTTCAGAGGTCCCTGCAAAGTTAGAGGCTCCGTAACCGAATAGATTAATAGATGGGCTTAATTAATGAAATGGTTATTATCAAACGACACAAGGAGCGAATTTATGTGGCATAATAAAATAAAGAGCATTATCTAGTTCCTTGAACACTAAGATCCCAGAAGTGAAGCATCAACTTTATTTTATGCTCGCTTGTGCTTGTCAAGTGTAGGCACCAGAAAATAATTTCTGTGCGGCAACACGAGATGAAATAAGGACTGATTAAATATTCATACTGCTAACAAAGTGAACCGCTAAGTTCTGTGGAAGTGTGGAGTTTGTATTTCACAATTAATTCTCTTTCTGTTTCTACATTGTAAAATATGGTATCTGAAATTTAACTTGAGTGATGTTTGATTCAAGATGTTTGATGGATCCATTTACATTTAATTATATGCGTATGGGTCTAACTGATAGGGCGAAACTCTAAAAAATTTAGGCATTGCATAAGTTTTATTATCAGCTCTGATACGGATGAATAATTGTAATCAAAAACACTTGTGTATTTCTCATATTTTGAATCCAATGAGCGTGGCATTGGTTCGAATGCCGAAAGTTTGCTAAACTAATATATTCGCACAAATCTCAATCATACATTATATACCATAAATTTGTTGAACAATCGTGGTTCGTCTGCTCCGGGTTATCCACTTTAGGTCAAATTACTTTGCTCTTAGTTTACTCCTATTTTGTCTAGAATTAGTGGAAGCATCTGGATAAGAAATGACTCGTGAAATCGATTTCTCACAACTACATTCGATTGGCTTCTGAGTTCTGATCTAGCGACAAATATCTTTCTAGATCTTGCTAACACGTTATTCCTACAAGATACTCCACGATGCAACGTCAGCTCAATCGAATTATTTTGGATTGGATATGCGACTTCAGATGACCCGTGATATGTAACAGCCTGAAATATATGACGCGAAAGGTTTGTGATAATGCCTTTAGCACTAAGCAAAAATCTGTCCACCGCCGGATATTCGACTTGAGTGCGATATACAATTTTGAAAATTGATTTATAAAGCGATATGATTCCGCGGTTCGTGTGCAAGGGCTATTCATGTTGAGTGCAAATCACGTGCTTTCAGAAGGTAAACTGAAAACCAAGCTTCAAAACAATACAAAAGTTGGAAGAGCCGACACGACACATTTGAAAACCTGTAATAATTCGGATTTCATCGGGATTGAGGGAAAACAGCACGGTGATAATTGAGATAACAAAATGCGAGCCTCATGTAAACTTTGGTCGATACCTTATATTTTAGACACAACAAAAACCTCTTCGCTCAATTTACTTTAAATATAGATTTTATCAGATACCTTCGGCAAAACGGGCTGTTCTTGTTCGACTGTTATCGATTTCAATTATTTTGTGCGACGTGATCTTTATTTCCCTTTGTTATTTTCAGCCAACTTTCTTTTAATCCATTAAAGTGTAGTAAAACCCAAAAAAGATGCATCTACTTCCTTTCAGAAATAATAAAAATATTGAGTGTGTAACGATGACAGTGAGAAAAACCTGTCTCTTTCTAATGGCAGCCAACATCAAATAGTCCACGTTATTCTGCAAACGTTTTGTGAAACGCCATAGGATAAGGGTAAATATCTATCGGTATGATCAACGGAAATTTGTGAAATACAGTTTGTAAACTGTGTGCAAAATATACTTCAAAAGCCTAAAGTATAACCTAGAAACAGACGTCCGTATGTGTGAAATTTAGGAAAGGAAAACAATTCGTTAGACTTTGGAAAACTATGGTATATTATACTTTTATGAAGCGTCAAAAACAGATTAAAATGTAAAAGTTGTTCCAGTGTTTTCTTTCGCATATTTACCGGGTAATTCACCCTTGAATCTAAGAAGACCGAAATATGGTCAAAACAGTTATTGAATGCGAAGGAATTTCAAACTATTAGTCTCGTTCAGTCTTGACTATGTAAGCATTATATACAAGCCACATCGTTCATTTAGACATCCAAAGGTGTTAAGACTCGTTGTTGTAAGACGAACGCCTAATTGCGGTGGTGGTCAAACTTGCTGGAACAGGTCAGTAGAGTGGACCCAGGTTGGATTTCCACAAGTGTGCGCAAATGTAAGTAGCCACTATTCATATTATGTTTAATTTTTGATTAGATGTTTTGAATTCGTTACATCAAATTGTCTTAACTATGCAACTTGACATACTTGAGCCACAATATTAGCCGATCTAGACCGTGTTTACTGATATCAGATTGAAGTGAATAAACAAGGTTTTGGGCTAATCGACAACTGAACGTTGTATAACCTACCTGACGTGACAATTGTAATTTGCTCAGCGACACGGTCAAACAGATTTGGTGGTTGAGATGCTACGTAGTATTCTTCCCTGTCTCAGCTATCATCATTGGTCTGGAAAAAAAATTCTATGTCGATTGCGATGTTTAACCCAAAAACTGCTCCAAGCGATTTTATTCGAGTTTCTTCGCGTAAGGATATTTAATGTTTCTCTATAAAAGTATTTTCAGCTTATGTAACCTTCGGAGCTTTAAACTGTTCGGTCAGCTGCTTTGTGCCTAACACAGTGGCCACCATGCTTGCCTTAATTATCCTGAGTAAAATACGTTAGATTTTCGCACGCCCATTGATATATGTATTTCCTATTCGCAGCTCTCCTACACTGAGAAACGTTGAGCAATCCCTCTTTCTCTCAGCAATCGGAGATCGATACAATGTTTGCCGATGTCGTTCAAACTTATTTGCGGTATACTCAAACACACAAGTACAACCGTAGAAAATATATCATTGTAACCAATGCGACAATCACTAATTCAATTACTGTTGTATTTGTCAAGACCGGTTTTAATTCGTCTACGCTAACCCACAGCAGGTATGATATCAAAGAGAGCTGGGAATGAAATCAATCAAGAGAACACTGCACTCGAATTATAATCCAAATCGCTGCGTTCTCATGCGCATTGCGATTCGGGTGTGAGTGTTATTAACTTTGAAAATGTTAGGCTTAGGGTGAATTGTGATGCGATCGACAAGTGAAATGTAAAGCATGGGATGACTGACGTTGGATTGAATATTCACGAAGCCCATTTAAAGCTAGTAATTCACGCTAATAAAGGAAAATCGATATAACTGAGATTGTCCAGAGATAAGATTCACTCTGGCTATTACATATGTATTTGGAAAGCAAAGTATCGCAATGGAGAAGTATGTGGCAAATGGAAATTTTATTGTTCCATATATGTTAGAAAATAGATGGGCCGAAATTTTATCCGTATTTCCTGTCATGCATGTTGGTTAGAACGGATGACCTATTCGACACTCATGCATGACGTTAAACTGCCAGAAACCAGATAGTGGTGTGTAAGAGACAGGGTTGTGAGCAACACATTAATTTGTCACCCACAAATGCCTTGAGTGCTTTGCCACGAATCACTTTGTGAATCTGTGTTTGAACATCGTGGTTGGTTGTACGAACAATATGCAACAGTGTGATTCAATTACAACCTTGATTACTATTTATTCACTGTTTCAAAACATACTAAACCTATTCAAACAGTCTCCACCCGATAAAGGCAAACAACCAGAAACCGGCAGTGGTATGTAAGTGCGGGTAATGTGAGCAACACATCACTTTCGTCATCCATAAGCGTCTCGAGTGCGTGACCACGAATCACTTTAAGGTTCTGTATTTGAACACCGTGGCTTCTTGTAAGAACCCAATATAACAGTGGCATACAAGTATAACATTGTTTACCACTTATCTACTGTTCGAAAGCTCACTGAACCTGTAATTACTCTCTCCACCTGACGATGGCAAACAGCCAGAAACCGGTGGTGGTGTGTAAGGGATGAGGATGTGAGCAACACATTACTTTGGTCATCCATAAGCGCCTTGAGTGCTTGACCAGGAATCACAATGTGATTGAACACCGTTGTTCGTTATAACAGTGCCATTCAATTATAATTGATAAAACATGGAGTATTTTACAAAATTTAATATACTTCTGGATCCGATTAAGCCAAATAAAAAATACGTAAAAACTATGAAGAAATTAGCATTCCAGGAATCGCACAATATTTACGATTGCCCGAGAAATAGAAGCATTTCGAATGGCTTAATCGACACTATAAACTCCTTAAAATTCATTTTATCTAGCTACTGATATGTAGGTCAGTGGTGTCAAACTAGATTATTTTAATATTAATTATCTACAAGCAAATTATCTACTGATGTTCCAACGCTGCTCCGATTATCAATTCGGTATGCTAATCTTTCCTAATCTCTTTCGTTTATTAACATGTACATCACATTTTTAAATAAATATGTATTTCAGCGATTACCTCACAGTAATTTCATATACCAGCAGCATTTGACACTGATAATTTTCAATGTATTTTTCGAAAAATGCCTTCTGAATGGCGAACTATACTTAGAAAATGTGGATAGACATAAGAATTTTCAACGATTAAAAAACTCATCTTATTATAATATTATAAAACCTAAAATAGTTATCAACAAGAAGTATACATTCCGTGTGATTGTGAAGGTTGGGTCAATATCGATGAAGGGCAAGTTAATAGAGATCTCAACCTCGTCCATTTTTGACTCGTGAGTAAGGTATGCCAAAATAATTTGATGAATATCGCCTCCAACTTTCTTCAGCTAATGATTTCTACCCCACATTGTGTTACCTCATCAGCATCCACCAGTCCAGTTTAAGCTAGCTCACGTGACCTTAATTTCCTTTTGATGCTCCATATAGATCACATTCATTTTTCATTTTGCACTTCTTCACAAAATCTCGTAATTGACTAACTGCCCACAGCTTACATATTACAAAGCGAAGATTTTATTAATTTTACGGCGACTTTATGGTTACTGAGAAGACAATATTGTACTTTGTTAATTCATATTATTAGCAATGATTGCGGAAGCATTTCCTTATCTTTTCGGAGATAACAAGATAACTGTTCTCAATAAATCTTCGTCGCCTTTGAAAAATAGTCAATCATAGTTTTGTCTTCAATTTGATTTTGCGAAAAACTATGTATTTCGTAGTGAACATTTGTATTATTGAATTAACATACTATCCTCAAATCATGAAACATTTGTTTACATCACAGATGAATGTATTGAGAAACGTTTATCCAAAACCTAACATTGAAGTTTCATTTGGACGTAAAGATTTAAAGCAATGACTGCGAAACAACCACGACCATTCACTTGGTAATATCACCACTCCACAAACAAAAATTGGTATTTGACTGTTTGCTCTCAATTGGTAAAGATAACAAAGTTACATCCTCGATATTAACAGACTTACTCGCTACATTATCATAAGAATGCTTACTCTAAAGTAAATCTCGAGGTGATTTTGCGTCAAGCAATGAAAAGCTCACATTTTAAGAGCTAGTTATGAAGTAGTGGTTTTAATGTAACTGTATAAAGCCTGACCTATGTGCACTTGATTCCTTTAAGTTATGTGGCACTCAGTCAGTGACATGTATTGGAGAGTAAGTGGCGAGACGCAATAAATTCGTGCTTTGAATTATTTCAGAGTTTGTCGTGGAATCGAGCTGCTATTTTGTTTCTAGATCAAAATAACCTAGAGGTCTCAAATTTGAACATTTGTCGTCATTCTTTCATTAAAGGTGATCTCACTCTTTGCATCGAAACTTGGTAACGGCTTGCTATCACTGAACACAGTACTTTCCTGCGCAAACCTTTCTAACCTACGCTTTAATAGAAATCTTTATTAATCATCTCATTCAGATTCGTATCGATGGTATAGGATAAAGATATTGCGTTAGATCTCTATTTGTAAAATTTTCTATTACACATTCATGACTCGAGAAATTATTGCAAAATGGATGTTAACTGGACTCTGTCCCGACGATCACATTTGTGATTATATTACTCGCTACAATATTGATCTTCTAAAAAGGTTTTGCTCATCGGTTGTGCTCTCACTGTAGACGGGGAATTAGGCAAAAGGTGTAAAATGGACACAAATTCAATGACGAGATTCTTTTCTATCCATATTAGGCAGGATTTATTAGATATTGAATAAAATGAAATTTATGGAAAGTTTCAAATCCGATGATCATATTATGACTCTAAGGTGTGTGGAATAACGAAATCGAAATAATAACGAAATAGTTATAATAAGTTGATTGAAGTTAACAAGCAAGGTGGCTTCATACAGAAATCTAATCAAACAATTTAAAATGATCAAACTGTTGTGATAGAAATATTTTTAATCACACTGGATCTGAATTTCACTGGGCTGAATTTCATTTGAGTGAAGTTTGGCCTACTGTGCAGTCGCATTTTTTTGTTGCTCTGACACTTCTGCTCATATCTTCGCCGAATCTGCTTAGATTTCTCTCATTCCAAAAATTCTGTGCTACTTTCGATCATATCTATCGGAATTTATTTGTTTTGCTCTTGTCAATGGATTAGCAGCAAAGTTATCATATCTGCAGTATTTCACAGTTTGCTCACGCGCGCAACTTTTTCAATCGCGACTGTTCCACGTTTTTGATATATTGCAAAGATTCCCGTCAGCTGCGCATTTTGATACTTGGTTCTGTGTTCTAGCTTGTGTGGTTAACGAGTTATATTGGATTATTTGATACATGACGAAATCACGTGTTCCCAAACAGCCACCTCGACCCGTCGAACAAAAACCCGTCACACAGCCGAACAACCCAATTCAGGCTAATAACATGTTTGACCGCATCACGAGATCCAACATACGGACTAAAAAATCGATCGATCAAACTGTGACAGCGACATCGAACCAACTTGACCTCATTGCCAAGTGCCTGGATCCGGCGAACGCAACAATGGTCACGGCCGGCGTCCGTTACAATTACTTTCCACGGACACGAAGTATATATTAGCTTACCAAACAGAATCCGTTCAAGGGGCACGAATCAGAATGCGTTTATTTTTAAGCCAATCATGTCATCTGGCCGTCTTTTAAAAAGCGCTGCATAGCCTACACGCAGCATATTTTGACGAAATTTTCGGAACCGTTGCCGACCCCATACAATTTGAATCCCTAGTTGAAGCAGCAGGTGCTATTTCCAGGTTTCAAAGCTCCACTGGTTCATCGTATTACATTCGGAGCACAGCACCAAATGACAGGTTTGTGTTAGCTCAACTTTGATAATTTGCAGATCCCGGACTTTCGAATGCGTAAAAGCTGGACGACACCAGCCATCTTCCCGAGGAATTCGTCGAACGCAATCCCGGATGTGGGTCAAGAATTACTCATCTCGAGGTTGCCTAGTGAAAGGTTTGGTGTCTCTCGAGTTTCCTTGGAGCACAACCATCCCATTAATTTATTAATGGCTAAATACGAACCGAACCGACTCATAGGCGCCTCTCACTGAACGAGATGTCAACGATAACCCCTTGGTTGTTGAACAATACTCCATCGTTCAACATATGCAATTATATTCGAACGCAGATGGGGAAATACGTCACGCCGTGTGACGTAAAAAAACATGCGATGGAAGGTGCTGGCGAGTCGCAAAACCACAAGTTCTTTATACGACTTGAGCTCCCAGCTCAATACCTCCGGCCGTTGTTCTATGGAAACTGATGCTAAGAGCAATCTCACTCATTTCATATTTATGACGAATGAACAGATAACGCTTTGCCGCCGGTTTCCTCATTTCATTGGCATTGACTCAACTTTCAAGAGTTGCCGTGAAAAGTACCACTTATTCGTCATTGTTGTGGTAGATGGCTGCGGTAAGGTTATTCCTGTTTGCTTCGGATGGTTGCGGACGGAGACCACAGCGTCCATCTTTTTTCCTACGAAAGTTTTTTGGAATTCGCTAACCCTGTTAGCATTCTGTCGGTCATGATGGATGACAGCGCTGTCACTCAGGCTGCAGTAAGAGATGAAATGCCAGCAGCACGTGTTTCTGTGTCGTGTGCACATTATACGGAATGTTACCAAAAGAGTATGTTCATCTTAATTACTTAACATGTTTACAGCAACCTGGTGCCTTGTTTATGAAGTGGTTCTACGTAGCCATGAGCACGCGCAACAGGTGGAGATATATTCTATATTTGAATGCCATGAATAGGGTTAACGAAACCCTATACCAACAGTACGTGAGGCCAAGACTGATTCACCGAGCCTCAATGTGGACAACAATCAGATCGCCTCGAGTTCCCACTTTTGGCCGAAGGGACAATAACTTCGTTGAAGCCACCCATCGGTCAATTAAGAGGCACAATTTGAGTGGGAACCTTTTTCTCTGGCAAGCTGTAGAAAGAACGAAGGCCGTCTTCCAACACATCCTTCAGGATCGTCAGGCTCTGTTTGTCTCTACCAGTCGTGGGCCTCGCGAAATTCCTCAGCACCCTGAGCTTGATGGAATGTGCACCCTGCTAGTACCCAAAGCAGTGGAATTGCTGACCGACCACCTGCGGCAAAACCGTCTGATGACTTGCGTCAACATACAGGAATTATCCGCGGTGACTGAAGGTTCCAAGACATACAAGGTATCTACAGTCACCTGGCAGTGTGATTGTCCATTTTCCACCGATTATCTTCTGCCTTGTCGGCATGCTTTGTATGTCAGAAACGCACGAGGTATTTCCATGGGTTAGTGAAATTCATTCGCTTAACCAATTGGCTTCCAGATAATTATCCCATTTTCAATCGTTGGCAAAGATTTTACAACGAATTGCTGCCAATAACCTCAGGTTATGTTGACCAGACAATGACATCTTACGCCCATCATTCCGGGGTTTCAGCCTGGCAACCGCTACTTCAGCAGGCTGAGCGCAAGCTGTCCGCAGCTGCTTTCAATCAATTGCGAATAGAGTTTCGTGATTTTGTGAACGACTGCAGCTGCAATCCGATCCCGCCCTACATGATTGCCCCTTTAGGATTAACTGAAGTATCTGAAGAAACAGAATCTAACGTGGGTGATGACGATTGAAGATGAAATACTTGTTGTCGATTTGGATGCGTCCCAGAATTTGTAATCAATAAAAATTTATCTCTTTCCAAGCGTACTTTTTAACCATTATTTCAATGGCATTGCCCTGAACGAGTATACCGGGTCTGCCTATGTATTATTTGTTGATCATTAGCCCCGTTAGTAATGTACTTTTGCTCATGTTGACCGCTGTGTGAAGCGTCCTAGACAGCGTTAATTTGAATTGGGTTGCTGGGTGGTTACAGCAATGTTGTAGGCATAGCGACCACTGACCTAGGTCAAAACCATGCTAGTGGGTTATTTGGACCAACAACAATAACAAAATATGATGAAAAGGACAGAGGTTCTGCTCTAGCCATGAACATAACTCAAGGTTAGCTACAAAGTAGTAATCAATGTAATGCTTTTAAACCAATATTATATGAACCAAAGTAATGTTTTGCTCACATTCCTGCGCACCCAACTGGTTTTTGGCAGTTTCGAGACAGTAAGATTATGTCCTGTGAGGCTTGTAACAGTGGAAAATAGGCTACAACAGGCGAGGAATCAGTCAAGCTAGAAGCTCATGTTGTGAAATCTATACATGGGTTTAGAAGAATACGACGCTATCAAGTATTGCATGTCTCAGGCCATCCGCACGATCTACACTACACACACACGTTAGTGTATTCATTGTTTTCACAACCAAGATAACACAGAACGTCTGAAATGGACCCCTCACGTCGACACATTTTAGAAACATTTCATGCTTTCAGTTGAGAAGGTGTGACAGTTGGGAATAAAATGTTCCGTTTTATTTTTAAGCTGATTAGGTAGGTGGAGTGCACGCCATTTGAATTCGTCTGGCTGTAACAACGTGCAAACGAAACAAAATATGACTGCGCATTCGGTACAATTGCTACAGTACAAACGAATACGGATTGTCATCACAATTGACAAGCACATAAATATATTCAATCCATTCTTCTGTCCAATACTTTTCAATCAATTCTAGTGGATTATTCATATCAGCAACCGGGTCAGTTCTTTCGGTATCTTCTTCAAAGTTGTGTCATATGTAACGACCATACGTGGTCGATTACGACAATATACTTACATGGTGGTTTCCAACCTTAACTTTATCAATCTTTCATGGATCGTTGAAACCTCTTCAGTTATCTTACTCGCAGATAAGACACAATTCTGTCTATCCATCAAATATTATTTTTTTCACATTTACATTCATGCCGTATTCTCGTGATGTTGTAAATCGTTTGAGTTTTAAACCTTGAATTCTTGAATGCTTTGATTCGTGAATCCCATAAACTTCGTTTGCTCCTGTTATGTACTGGGTTCGACAGACCGTTGTGCCTGCTGATCAACTAATACGATACGAGAGAACAATCCCACCGAGAAAGGGAACAGAACAACGCAGGATAGTTATGAAATAACCAAGTCGAGACTCAGAACACAGGTTCGCAGGTCCTATAGCTGAACAGGGTCAGTGTTTATATAGAGAACAGTAAGGGGTGTGCGAAGTAAGTGGCAAAGTAGTCCGTCCAAAGTAAGACAACGCATGTTGGGATAAGGACATTGAAGCGTATGGTTTCAACATGCCACAGCATGCATCCGCACTATTCGGATACGGTCATTACCGATGTCAAGATTCAAGAATTTATGGTCACAAACATTGATATACACCTCGTGTACACCGCTGTTCGTATATCATGAAACATAGGTTTGCTCCTTTCGTCTATATCTAGCAACAATGCAAGTCCGAGAGGATTATTTCTTCATCCACACTTTTCAGACGACGATTTTGACAATTTCTCCAAAGTGAACAGGGCAAGTCATTCCATATATCTTTTGCGCATAAGGTGAGGTCTGCTCTGATACGTATTTATTCCAATATTAACACCATTTCTCTAACCTGTAGTCCGTTGAGTCCTAGAAAACTCGCACAATGGCATTTGATATTCCACATCTTCACCGAAACTGCCGTCGGTGCCTTTATCTGGATGCATTTATTTTCTTATGGAACTGCTCTGATACGTATTTATTCCAATATTAACACCATTTCTCTAACCTGTAGTCCGTTGAGTCCTAGAAAACTCGCACAATGGCATTTGATATTCCACATCTTCACCGAAACTGCCGTCGGTGCCTTTATCTGGTGCGCATTTATTTTCCTATGGAACTCATTACCGTCGGGTGTTGTGCATTTACCTATTGAAAGGATTTTCAGGAGCAAACTTATATATTGATGTGAAAAATGCAACCTTTCATTCACTTCATATAAAGCTACTTCTGAGGCATCGGACACCCTGAATCTTTAACCGTGTCTAAAAACAGTATTGATTCTTACCTCCACGAACATCACTATAAAATCCCATGAGGCTGATCTTCTTATGACATTCGCGTATTTTTTCACTTATTGCTTGCATTATTGAACACCGCAATATCCTGCGGTTGTTTTAAGCTTGTGCGCTTCTTTACTGAAATAAACCATTGTTACCTTGTTCCATGGTTAAGTTAATCCAGTTAGCATGTAATGCAACCGTTTCTATTTATATATATATATATATATGTTCTAAGCTATGGAAAAGAAGCTTGGTTGTTTACTATCTCTTCAGGTCATCTAGAAAAATTGCTATGCGATAGCTTGTTTGTTACACATTGGGAATCAACTGTATGCCTGTCAATCTTATATGTTTAACGTGTTTTTAATTAAAAACGAAAAATTTCATTTATTCATGAAACGAGGAAAACCTTCACGCCAAATTTTACTCAAATTTTACTCGCACGACGGTCAATTCTTATTGGCCGACAGAAATAAATACGCCGCACTTAATGTCTACCCTTAACTTCTCGGGTTTCTGTAGTAAATCTCTTCGAACACACACACGCATCACCTGATTGGTTGATGTGCACTCTCGGGTTTCTATAGGAGGCAATTGTACAAATAACGCACGCC